>WOGP01011084.1:0-10075 GCA_015342065.1 Leptinotarsa undecemlineata
GGTACAGAGACCTCTCTAGATACATCTAGAAAGATCTTTGTGGGTATATAAACGCTGATGTCCGTCCATAGGGGGAGTCTATAGCTAGCAATATAGCAATTAATTATTTAATTCGTTACAATACATTTAACTTACTGGAGGTATACCTCAATAATACTTTCGGTACACGCTTAAATTGTCAATTTAATATATGCTCAATAACTGCTATAGACTGTGGAGTCAACATTGGTAGTATGAGATATCATTTCCTGTGAAGTTGAAGGTTACTTGACCCAACATCTCTCTCTTACTGTAGTCTACAAAAAGCATTAGTTGGCAGGATGTTATTCAAGCAATACACAGCACAGTTTGCGATACGTTGAATGAATTACGTAGAACGCATTAGTTACAGATTGATGAGTACTTCATTGAATCGATGAATGGTCCATAGTTAATTCTGCATTCATTATGATAGTAATCAGAATATATCAGATGATATATTTCGGTCGGGCGGCACAAACATTTCCATGATAAACCAGCTGGAATTGCTATTTTATACTTCATGTGATTTAGATTGTATTAATCCCGCAACCATAATATAATTTCAGTTATTTATGGGTTTTTTAATGGATCTATTCGGAATTTGTTTGAAATCGCCAATGCAACGAATGTGATTCATTATATAATATATTAGTATGATAAAGTGGTTTGATCAAATTGTCACTGGAACTGTTATCTGATAACTGAGAGTGATTTAAATGCAATCATGTAAGTATCTAGTGGGACTCTCACTGTCTTCAATATGCACTGAAAATTAAGCTCTTTGACTCTTCAACGTTTTTGAAACTATGATTTTTTGTCAGGTATTTACTCAACATGGATTATTTTTCATCCAAGATATATAGTTTTGTTTCCCCTATATCAAATTCAGATCTACTTTTCAAAATCAGAAATTTCGATTTTAAACTCGGGAAAAGTGATATAAACAAAAATTTCGTAAATTGATTTAATAGACATCTATATTGCATGCATATGTAATGATACCTATATTGCATGCAAATGAATATAGAGTGAAATGATGATAATAACTTTGCTAGAAAAATATTACATTAAAGTGGCAATTCACCTCAATTGAATTTATTTACTACTTCACGAAAGTGTATCTTTTTTTACATGCTTTATATCAGCTTCACCTGTAAGTAGGTATGTATGTTTGTTTGCAACTCTCCTTTTCATTTTTATATCGAGATCTGTATTTGACAGAATTATCGATATTAACTCACTTTACATGTATTTCTTAATTTGAAAAAAGTATTTTTTTAACACGCTTTCATTAGCTACATCTGTATGTACATATGTATGTTTGTTAGTTTGTTTGTAACTCTCAAGCTCGGGATCTGTATTTGATAGAATTATCGACATTATTGCTTGATCTATTCGCGGCAGATGACGCTGTACGTAACCTCCTTACGAAACTAAAAAATAAAAAAATAAATGTAGTCTGAACAAAATAAAAAAAACACGCTTTTCAAGCGTGTTGAGCTTAAAACAATAACGAACGAAAAATATAACTGTTATTGTGAAAAAAACATGAGCGCTTCATTCCATATTTTCTGTATATCAAGCGCCCGTCGCTTTTTTCACAATGATACTAGTATTTTTCCTTCGTTATTGTTTTAAGCTTATTTAAAAAAATATATTTTCAATTTTTTATTTCGATGTTCTTCAAAAGGGTGTTTTTTAAACTATATTTATGTATAGTAGAAGTCATAAGAAAAGTATTATTCTTGCGTGTGAATTGGTTGTTCAATAAACACTCTATCATGGGATTTTCACTATACAGTTTCACAAAAACGTAACACGTGTTTCGCTATACAATAGCTCCTTCAATCGTGTCTATACACATTTTCGTGAAACTATTTACTGAAAATGCCACAATGAACTGGTTGTTTTCATGACTTGTTGAGTCACAAATAAACAACTGAAGAAACCACTCCAGTCAATGATCTGTAGAACTTCTAATATGTGATACAAGTGAAACATGTTTCGATAAATATAATATGATAATCTTTACGGACGCCTCAGAAAGCAATCATGGAGTAGGGGCTGCTGTTGTTACAACAAACAATTCATTTTTGCAAAAACTGGCTGCAACCAGCAGTGTTTTCATTGCCAACGTATCCCGTGAATGGTAATATATGATTTCAATAGACTTATTAATATCATTATCTCAAATAAGCAAAATATACACCAACAATTATATTTGCTAGGAAATGAAGAAGCAATTATATGCATGTTGAAAAAATATGTTTTATTTAGGTTCCATTACATATAGTGATATAGCAACAAGAAAGCAGATCAGTGCAATCGCAATATGATTATTTCTAACAATTCAGTGATAGTGAATTGTTACAATTTAATATAGTGAATAGTAGTATCCCACATGATGTTGATATAATTCATCTGTGAAAACTTCATAAAACAAAACCATCTCACCTACAAGTTTTGCAAACTTGGACCCTGCGTTACAACCGACAAGAGCGAGCTTGCCTCACCACTATCTTTGAAACAGATCTCCACCTGATATCTCTCAATACCGAAAAAAAAATCAACTAAGAACACACATTACTACATCATTCACATCTGATCATCTCCTCCTGATGATGATAACTTGGTTAACGAAAATACGGCTTTTAGTCCCTCCTTCTGTTGAAAAGTAAGACCCACCTAGTCATTGTTTTTGTTTTCTTATTACCATGCATTTTGTTGTCATGTCGTATGCTCTTCATGCTCAATTTAAAAAACCAGCAACTATACAATAACCAGCACTATACAATAAACAATTAATTTCACAACCGACATTAGCGCATCTGTGATGCTTGCTCTAGTCTCACTGGTCGCCTAATCTTCAGAATGAATCACTTCGATACCATCTCCATCTATCTCATATGTCAATCAATCCTCTCACTCTCACAGATACACACCTCTTATGAAACATCGGATTTACCGGAGGCAGTAAAATACTTCTTGCGTTTGAAGCCAAAGTTCTCACTACCCATTAGCTTTCTACCAACCTCTGATATTATTTAATTGCTGGAGTCGAGAAAGGTATTGCTCATTCGAAAAATAAAACGAATGATATTATTCGGGCAAAGTATGTCTTATTCTCACAAACACCAATAGAAAGCTTAAAAACATTTAGAAAATACATCCGCCTAACATAATCATTTTTTCAGTAAATCAAAAAATTTTCTCAAAGATGATCCCAACATTATCAGTTTACGAGCAGATAAATGTAACAAAACAGTAATTATGTTGTAGGCTGAATAGGATACTTTATTGAACTGAGAGAATTGAGAGACTGAGGATTTGACATCAAATATCCAATCAACACTAGATAAATTGATTTTACAATGGTATCAACCCCCTTCATTCAACAATAAAACAAAGTTCTTGCATTTTGCTTTTCAAACCTTTTCACAATTTTTTTCTTTTTTTTTTCTTTCAATTTTTATCATCTTTGTGCTTTAACTCCTAGAGTGACTGTGTGTCATCACTAAAATTTGTTCAAATATTTATTGTAAGTGGAGTTGCTCTGTGTTTGTAATTTATCGATAAATAGGCAAAAATGCCTGAACTTACCAGGATATTGTATCAATAAATAGCACTATAAAAAAACTTCCATCGTGAAAAAAAAAGTTTTTCACCGTAAATTTTTTTTCACTTGCGAAATGATTCACAATTCATAGCAACAAGAGAAAACCACAGAAGTTACAGTTTGACTAGTTCTCATCGAAATAAGGAAACTATTTACTAAATTGATAGATGTCGTTACTACGTGGTAGGAGATCATATAGGACGAAACTGCAGTAACGTTAGTTACAATTAAAAGTGGTATAAAACATAGAGAAACTATTTACATTTGAAGAAAATTTCTGACAACTGTCATTTTTTCAAATAAGTTGGTAGCTACACTTGGTTGTATGAGGATTAAAGACGAACTAGGACCGATGTTACGTCCACTACAGTTTGGTTACGGTGCTGCAGGTGGATGTGAAGCTCTTGCTCATGCTGCTCGTAGATATATTAATCTAAATCCCGATTCAAAAATTTTCCTGAAAATAGACTTCCAAAATGCCTTCAACATGATTGATAGAAACATCATGCTTCGTAAGGTTGAAGATTCGTTTCCAGGAGTTTATCCCTTCCTAAGTCACTGTTATAAATCAGCTTCCTATTTGAGTTTTGGTGAAAATCTGGTTATGTCTGAGAGAGGTGTTCATCAAGGTGATCCCTTAGGACCTGCTCTTTTTTGTCTGACCATCAACGAAATCACTACAAGCTTATCATCCGAATTCAATTGTTGGTATTTGGACGATCGCAAAATCGCTGGCGATGAAAACAGTATTTCGAAGGATTCAGAGAAAATCATTGATTATTCAAAATATCTTGGACTTGAACAACGAACAAAGAAGTATTCTTGCGATGTATTGAAGCCATTGGAGCCTCTGGAGACACCTTACATTTTGTTTTATGAGAGAGAGGACATTGGCAGATCAAGATCTTCAGATGATGTGGTGCTGTATGTTTTTACGGGTTTTCCTGCAGCTGAAAAAGCAAATGCGCCACTGGAATCAATGAAATCGCCCCGGAACGCCAATTAATTTTTATTGTTGTTTTTATTTTTATCGTTATAATATTGAATAGTATTACTATCTCAATCTACAAAGAAAATCTACTAAATGAAGAAAAACTCAGTATTTATAGTCAAATAACTAAATTTCGAAATATTATCTGCGGAATGTTGCCCTAGAATTAGCCTCCACCCGAAGATTCGATTATATAAAAAATGTTGACACTGAGAGCTGGCTTTTATCGTCAAAGCTCTAAAGAAAAATATACCAAATGGATATATGCTATGATTCATTTGATCTATATTTTTGAGGCATTCACAGAATGAAAGATTATTCAGATGAATCCTTGGTTCCTGACAATTTTCACCGAGTAAATAACAGAAGTAGATAATGTGAAATCAGAATTTCCGCGAGTGTATCATAAATTATTGAATAATGCACATCTGCACACGCCATTCCTAAAATACATAATGCTATTGTGACTTTTTTGTACAGAAAACTGGTCTTCAGGGGTCATAAACATAGAAATAAAATGCGGAACATGTCAACAAAAAGAATTACGCTCGACGTTTTTATTTTCAGTTTAACCGCACATAAAGGCAATGAAAGTGACTGAAGGAAACCGGATGTGATTTATCGGTACTCGATTGGGTAAAGGCTCTATCGGAGAATAATTTCATTTTTGATGTCATTCGATGCGAATATATTGGAAAATCGAAGTTCTGAATATATGAATTCGATGAATAAATGATAGATCAAATCTCGTAATGTATTATAAGACATCATGAAATTCAGTAGGTTTTAAGATTGAGGTTTGCTTCATATCTTTTAAAAAATCTGTTAAAACATGTTTTTCCGTTAATCAGATGTCGCCCCACTACGAACGACAACACTCAAAAGTCGAAACTTATGCGAGCTAAGAAATCACGAGGTCTTAACCTTCAACGTGTGATTCCTAACACGATGAATACGTAATCATGCATACTGCGTGTATTACAAATATGGGTTCTTATCTATTTTCTGACAATTGTAAGGTTAAAAGAATGACTGTAATAACTGAAACTATTTGCCTCTGAATGTTTTATATTTTAAGGTTTTGTATTTATTCAATTTTCTCTTTTGAAATCAGCATATGAAAATATTCACCTCGTTATGGGATAGCAAATTTCAAACCAGTCAAATCAGTGGTGTTGACTTAGAAGTTCGTAATTCCATTGTCGAAAAAGTATGAACACATATGGTATACCCATCAAGCGACTGCGTAGGCAAAGTTACTGAAAACACCATCCTAGTACGCCATGATGAACCACTTAGGGCTCAAATGCCTGAGTTGATTGGCTGCGAGATATCATAACATAAATGTCCCTTCAGAGGGATTACACCTGACCAGCGATCTGCGGATTGCCTACAATACGCGGAGGCTCTTGGAATAAATGAGAAAGTTCTCGCGGAACCCGGGCTTTTACTGCCAATCTTCTCGCTCGCCTCACTAGTGACTTTGTAACAGTCACTAGCATTTATAACATATAAAAACAGTGCTGTTTGGAAATTCCCAACACGCCCTAACTAAAAGTGTTATGGGTACGCCGTAATAAAATTGATGTCATCATCATCACCATTATTATTATTATTATTATTATTGTCAATAATATTCACATTATCTATATATTTAGGATCACTTCGCACACTTCTTCCTTTTCAAAATATCTTTTTTCAGTTCAATGTACTAGGTTCACGAAATGATCAGATCAGAATGAAATAAATTCCAAACAGGCACTATTTCCAAACACCAGAACAGCAACATTCTTATAGACGCGTGTTTCACTAACTAAGTAGGCGTTTCCAGGAGATGAAGTACACTAATTCTTGAGTTTTAAACTGGTATCTATTCATATCCAATGAGGTGTTCTTTAAGAATGGAAAAGTAATTTATACGTATTATTGGTCCCAAACTTATCTCGAAAAGTAAACTATTTCTTTAGCACCTACTCTCCTTGGTTCATTGGCATGGAACAACACATGACTTTCAATTCAAAGGTCACTGGGTTCAGGACAAATTTTTGTGCATGTTCTCCGCTTCCTTCTGTTCAGACCCATGACTATTTTATCGTGAGTTCGAATGAATAATGCCCACGAGAATTGAATTGAATATTATGGAAAAGTAAGTTGAGACGAATGACTGGCAAGTTGTACTATAGGAAAGACAAGGTTTATTCTGACTGTACTCTCACGAGGTTCAAAATATTCTGAATATAATGTAGTCATCAAAGTGGTCATCAAAGTGGTAATCAAACTGGATAAAGTGTCAAGATGTCAATCTGTGCAAATTCAACATTGTTGAACAACATGAAAGTTATTTCGACTGCGACAACTAGTAAGTGAAAGTGCCTAAAAGATGTGTATTGGGCGTACAATGAATTCCAATTGAGATCAATACACTCCAAGTACTGGGAAGAGAAATTGAGAAATTGGCAAACCCAACAGTGTCCAATCTTTCGATTGGACACTGGATAACTGCTGAACTGCCTGATAGAAAAATATACGAAATTAGCGTTATTATATTTGGATTGAAATAATTTCAAAAAAATAAAGATGTAGAGGATGTACAGCATAAATTATGAATATTGCTGAAGTTTTTTCCCAATACCAAACCGTTATTTTAACACCTCAATTCGTGTTTCGATCACCAAGTGATCCTGTAATAATCATTTCTACACCAAAGGTTCCATACAGAACATCACAGTATAAATTATGAAAAATGTGAATCAAAGCTCATAGCTGGACACTGACAAGATATTCGGAACAGGTGGATTCAACAAGAACGCCAGAACGCCCAATTTCCCAAAAGTTACTTTCAATACCTAGAAAAAAGCGAGGCGATTTATTTGGAATAGGAGAGAACAACAACTGTGTTATTCCATGTTCACTCTATGACCTATGTAACATCTCCATATATGTTCACTAGTACATCTAAAAAGAGATGATTCCTTGGGTTTACCGTTCCATTGTGAACTTGATGGTTGAATCGAGGGAGTTCAGATATGCAGAGAATGCAAGGAATTCTTTCAGTTGCACATAGAGAGGAATAAATACTTCAACTACCAGCAACGACAAAAAGAGGGTATCTTCAAAATTTCAGTAGAAAGGGTTCGACGCATTTGTATACCTAACCTTCCCGAGAAATAAATTCATTCGTTAGAGGCTTCCAAAAGAAATGGATATAGCAAAGCTGAATTCGAGCATACAATACAACCCGGAACAGGAAATGCTGATGCAAAAACCATTAGAGAGATTTTGAAATGATATAAGGGCCTTCGGCAACACCGGGGATTTACAAGATTTCTTGTATTATCAGATCGATATACACTCGAGAAAAGAAGAGAAGTGTGAGGAACCGGTTCTCTAAATACAAAATGAATTGTCTCCTGAAATAAACTGATAAATCAGCAGTTTTGGAAAATGTACTTAGAAAAAGTTACCACGTTACTGTGTTTGAAGAAACCCAAGTTCTTGATAGAACTTAGAGTTTTCAGGAAGACGATAGAATCTCAGAAGCACTGAAAAGAACCAGGAATCGACATCAAAGAAATCTGGTAATATGCACGCAATCGCTCTTTTATCACGTCATTCACGTAATCACGTAACTAATAGAAGCGAAGCCACACCCACCAAAGAAAGAAAGCAGTCAATTTGAGAATCAGTAACTCTATATATAGATGTGAAGATTATACAAAGAAGTAACCTCCAGGCACAAACTGGAAGAGGAAGCCTCCATGAAACAGTTACTTTCATATAAACATTGAAGTACACAAAAGAACATACTTTCGAAACAAATACATTTATATTAGCAACGAATTATAGAAAAAACTTCTCTCCACTCAGTTTGTATTCCAAACATTCGTGACGGGATCGAATGAGATATCATTCACAGGATTCTTACACAATATAGGAAATAAAATTTCACACATATGGAACACTATAATCCTCACTGGTAGTACCAATATGGATAACATTATAAAAAAAATACACAATTTATTCATAAATACGACTTCATGTCACGAAATGAGTTTGATCTGTTCATGTCATCGATGACATCGTGTTGCATTCATTCGCTTAATTGATTGAATCCTAGCCAAAGGAATCTTGTTTGAATTGAAGGAAGTATCTATTTAGAAGTGATCCATTTTTGGGAATGGAAGTGTTTGGCTTTCTACTACTTCATCTTACTACAGAAAATGTGAGAATCTTCCAAAGAAAGGAGTGAAGCAATCTATTTCAAAAAAGTAACTCTATACAGACACAAACTGGAAACAAAGCCCTCCTGAAACAGCGCTGTTTTCATATAAACATTGAATTACACGAAAGAAAAATAGTTTCAAAACATATACTTTTATATTAATTCTGAATGAAACAAAAAAAAATATTTCTCTACTCAATTTTTATTTCAAAAATTCGATATGAAATGGAATGAGAATCATTCACAGGATTCACACACAATATACTGAAAGAAATAGTAGAACATTCACTTACATGGATCATTGCCATCCTCACTGGTAAACATCCGATGTTTCGCCGTAAAACAGTCGCCTTAGGGCTCTTCAGTATCAATCCGGTTAACTTCATAACAAAAAAAAACACGATTCATTCATGAAATTACGATTTTATGTCACGGAATGAGTTTGATCTACTGGTGTCATTGATGACATCAATAACATTCATTCGCTTATTTGATTTGATCCCAGCTAAAGAAATCTTATTTAAATCGAAAGGGTTATATTTTTAGATGTAGATAATTTTTGGGAAATGAAGTTTTTAACTTTTGACTACTCCATATTGATACAAAAATATGGGAACCTTCGAACCTTCCAAAGGAAGGAACGAAGTAATCAATTTAAAAAAAATGTAACTCCATGCATAGATGTATACATAATGCAAGGAAGTAATTTTCCGACACAAACTGGAAGAGAAAGCCCTTCTGAAACAGCTACTTTTATATAAACATTGAATTACACGAATTAAAATTTCTTTCGAAACAAACACTTCAATATGAAAGCTGAATGGTACAAAAACACTTTTCTTTACTTAGTTTGTAGTCAAAATATTCGTTATGGAATTATATCAGATATCATTAACAGGAGTTCTACACAATATACTAAATGAAAGAGTAAACATTTCAGTTACATGGAACACATACACATACATATCCGATATTTCGCCGTAAGACACTTACCTTGGGGCTCTTCAATACCTCAATGTCAATCTGGAAAACATTATAAAAAACATACAATTCATTCATGAAATTACGATTTTATGTCACAGAAGAAGTTTGATCTACTTATGTCATTACGATGACATCGTAATGACATCCATTCGCAAAAAAGTAACTTTCAGGCACAAACCGGAAGTGAAACCCTTCCTGAAACAGCTACTTTCATATAAACATTGTAACACAACTCAACAAA
>WOGP01011085.1:0-10075 GCA_015342065.1 Leptinotarsa undecemlineata
GGTGGTTTCATTTCATCTGAGCCAATTTTTGCTACGGAACTGATGTCTGGATAATTTGAATTCTCTAGTAAAATATAGAAATCATCTATTTTTGTGGTTGATTGAATATTTGACCTACAATGTGTACAAACTGGATGATGAATGAATATTCAAATTATCTGAAGAAAATAGTTTTTCTGGACACCACAGTTTCTTGCCATCATCAGGAATTCATCTACGCCACACTGATATTTCAAACTGGTATTGACAGTAATTGTTCTTAATTCTCTCAGTTCTCAAGAAAATTTAGAATATCCAGAATTATTTTTCAAACTCTGTTCATGAATCCTACATTTTTATTTCGATTGCATCATATTACTACCTACAAACACAGCTGATAGATGTTTAAAATTCAAGAGAACACTTCTGTTACTCCGCTGTCTGTAAAGTAAAATCGATCGATAATTTATGTATATCTGAAACAATTTGTAACAGCTACTGACCCAAATTGTTCACTGGATAGAAATAATGCAGGAATAATAAGGTAAGAAATCTCTCTTTACGACAGGTTGCTATTATATATTGCATCGAGGTAATGATATAAGAAAAGCTGCGTTTCAACTTGATAATTATGCGTTTTTGTTTCATAACAAGAGATTCAAAACATTTTAACAAGTATACCTACGGGATGTGAGCATGAAAGAAACGACTAGAACATGGAGAATGCAGTCACAATGGAGAGAACTGAATAAAACGCCACATCGTTATTGTCAGACGTGGAGACAACAAAGATAGCTATTGTGATCTTTTAATGACTATCTCCAGCGTCTGCATTCTTGATATGCATCTAGAAAATACAGTTTCCGAGTTAGCAGGTTTTTACACTTTTGTGTAATTTCAAGTTGTTCAGAATGAATAGAAGAATTTAACTACATTTTTAAAAATCCGGTTGTTTGTTCTTTTACTGAATGGAGTCCATAATTATTATTGTTGAACTAAGACGAGTTTGTTTCGTTTCGAAGCAGTCGAGTGTTGGGTTGAAATGATAGTTTAAAAAGTTCCTACCCTCAATATCACCCATCCAGAAAATAATATATGGAGTTGGAATTAATGAGAATTTTTAGAAATATTATTTATTCTCACGAATCAATATCCTCCTGTGGAATTCAGAATTTCGGATGAGAAAGAGGTGAAGTAGGTAATCATCTTGATCGTGAAGGACTTTTTTTCATGATATACACATTTATTATTCTTACATATATATAGAAATAAAGACACTTTTTTGAGTAAACTACTTTCCAGTTCATTCATTTATGAAAGTTATTACTAGAGTTATGTAATTGAAAGATATTGGTAGGGGCGTGATTGCAACAGACAAATATCAAAGAACAAGCACTTTGAACTAGATCGAATGTTTCAGAAGTCAATCGGCAACACTTCAAAACCCTTTTACAATCAGTTCTATATTGTTTTAAAATAAAACGAACCAAAGAGAAACCGTGAGATTCATCAGTTTTTCTCTATTTCTGAAGACAGGGGTAGATTTTAGCCTCCGGAACGTTGGGATACGTATGTTTATAATTTATTTTTTTATATAACATTTTTCTTTCTGAAATAACGTCGAATTCATGCAGTTGATTATTGGGATGGACTGATAATTTCGCCTTTTCTACATATACATAAAGTTCTTTATCATAGTTTATTTATTTTTCAGATTATGGAAGGCGAAAAAACCCAAAAAAGTGGATAATTTTTTTTCAGTTATAATCCTTGTACCTTCCATTTAGAAATTACGATGGGTATAAAATGACCTAGAACTATTTCTCTCAATATGATTACGTGTTCAAGACTTTGAAATGCACCTGTTCTATTTTCTTGGACAAGTTATCTGTCTATCTGGTTCATCATCAAAATGCTTGAGATAAAAATTCCTCTTCTGTGTTTGATGTCATGAAACAGATACATATTCTGTACTCTCTACCAAACTACGATCATGGAAATGAAGAATGCAAACAATTGAAAAAATTTATTAATGAGCACTGAAAGGGTGAAGACAACAACCAACCACCTATTTTTGAGAAAAACAATTTTTTTTGTGGAAAGCTCCTATAACGAAAACTATATGTATCTTAAGTACTACGTGTAAGGTATTTTGTTTTCGCTTTTTTTCAATTAGAAATCCTGCATTGTTTGTTGGATAGTTCCAGAAATGATTATCAAATTATAGATTTCATTAAAGTTGATACTATCTGGGTGGTATTATAGTAACCATGTACGGGATTGACTCAACATAATTTTTTTAAGTTAAGTCAAAACATTGAAATAACTTCTGACTGTTGAAAGTTTTCAATTTGATTCAGAAAGACAATATTAATGTTGGAAATCTAGATCACTTTTATATATCAGATTAAGGAATGTAAAAAAACCCAAAAAGTCGATACAATTATTTGAGTTATAATCCTTGTACTTTTCAATCAGAAGTTACCATAGGTATAAAACAACCTAGACTTGAACTATTTTTCACGATATGATTACGTGTTGACGACTTTGAAATGCATCTGTTTTTTCCGGACAACCTATCTTTATATCTGATTGAAAGTCAAAATGCTTGAGATAAAAATTCCTCGTCTGTGTTCGATGCGTCATTCAGTAGTTCGACAGGAGGTTGCTAAAATATAGCTAAATAATATAGCCTTTTCAATTTATACAAGATTCCCACGGCTGGGACTGAATCAGCTAGGCGAATAAATGTCATTAAGTACTATCATGGATGACATGAGTAGATTTAACTCACTCGTGAGATAAAGTCGTAATGTTATGAAGGAGTTGAGTGCTTCATCTTGTACTGTTATCCAGATTGGTGCTGAAGAGGCAATAGGGCAAGTGTCTCAATCCGAAACATCGATATCCACCATTTAAGATGACAGTCTTATATTTGTATATATTTGGAATTTTACTCCATCCATATACTATATTGTGTAGCAATCATATGAATGATATCTGATTCAATTCCATAACAGAAGTTTGGAGAATAGGAACAAGTGTTTTTGTATAATCAAATGTTTATATAAATGTTGTTGTTTTCAAAGTATTATTTCTTTCGTATAATTCAATGTTTATATGTAAGTAATTATTTTGAGAAAGTTTTTTTCCATTTTTTGTCTGAAAGTTACTTCTTTGCATGATCTACTCATGTCCGTTGAATATTTCATTTTGAAATTATTGGCTTTCTTTCTTTCTCTGGAGGTTTTCCATATTTTTCACCTTTGAGGGGAACACCCAGTATTTTAATTATATACCTCTACCAGTCTTGATGAACACCCTAAGATCTATACAAGTTGAAATGAATAATGGATGTGGTATATCCGATAAAAATTATAAAAATACCATTTACGTTAAAGAAACAATGGTATAGAAATATTCAGCCAGAGTTATGGAATTCCATATTATTTCATACCGAAAAGGAAAGACGTTTAGAACCTGTTCCTGCATGGCATCTCAACAATGAATGAAAAACTGGCACCAGTATTCTTTTGTTCCCAAGTTGAAAAATTGAATAGTAGACGCGACTAAAACAGTTATTTGAGAAGTCAGTGATATTTCATCAAGGATGCATTCTTTATGAAAGTACGTCTTTGTTGAGAATATGTCTGTTTCTCTAATATTAGAATAAATGATATTGAAATAATCACGAAATATCAATATTTTCTGTAGTATCATTTTAATATTTTATTTTTATCAACTCCATATTTATGGCAATCTTAGAATGGCATCTTTTATTTTTTTATAATAATTTTTCAGTGATTTCATTCAGAAACTTTCATCTGACTTTTTCAACCTTCAACCTAGGGTAATGATAGTATTATCATATCATTATATTATCAGAAAAAACGTCATTAAGAAATTCCTTAATCCTTAAACGGCCGAGTCAATCAGAAAAATTCAAAATTTTGAATTTAAAATTGTGAGAATTGGTTTAAGAGGATTTCCTCGAGAGTCATTATAACTAGTTACAAAATGGGCCCACGGCTTTGCTAAGTTGATATGAGATTCTGTGGTAGTTGGAATGAAACCACAAACTTTAGATTACAGGAGATTGATATAACTCTATCAAAGGGTAGCCACAATCATATAGAAAAGCGTTCAATTGGTCAATAATATTCTAGATTATTTCACCACAATATTCAAAACTGCTCTGAACTGTTCCAGAAACTTCCACATGGTACGCCTTTTAGGTTCCCACCACATATACGAGTTCAACCCCTAATCATTCCACAACGATCTGGAATGTTTCGGAGTGTCGGTGAACGTTCCATAGTATTTTCGAAAATTTTGGAGTGTGTCGAACATTTTGGAATGTCCCAGAAAATTCTTGAAGGTTATTGAAGGCTCTCGACTACCTCCGATTGTTCAGGACTGTCCTTCAAAACTACGGCTTCCAGGTTAGAAAGGAAGGAGACAGATAAATACCATGACATATGACTCCATTGATCGTGTCACAATTTCCCAAATGTTCCACATTATTCCCAAACATCTCATTCCAAAATATCCTAGATGTTCTAGAATGTTGTGAAATGATCTCAAATACTCTCTAATTTTCTGGACTGATATGGAACTTTCTAGGTATGACTTATCCAGTCCTTCACAAGTAATCATTTCAGGTTGAAACTGAAGCTTCTTTACCGAATAGCGGTTAGAGAGTTACCGTAACCCTACGATTCCCTTAATAGTTTCAAAATGATCTGGAATGTTCCGATATATTTCCGAACATTGCAGGCTACTGTCGAACATTCCACTACATTTCAGACTGTTCCGAAATACTCAAGATTGTTGTGCTAAAACGCTCTTCAGTCAAGAATGAATATCCTCTTCATAAACAAGCTGATGTGACACTGTGACAGAAAAAAAAATGGGTACATATGTTTGCTACCTGTGCGAAGCTCAATCAGGGCACTAGTTGTATTGAAAGATGTCCATGAAACTTTTCATTTATGTTCGAAAATATTTTTTCCTGAATAAAAAACGTACAGGATTTTGTTGCGAAGATTCAAATGAAATGACGGTTTTATCCGAGGAAAAGTACAGTGCGGACGTAAATAATCCCACCCCCGAAAGAAGCCAGATATCAGAGTTAGACAAAATTTTTGTGAAAAGAAATAATTTTTTGCACTTTCCTATAAGTCAATAGTGTGACATCACTTGCCGGCGAGAGGGCGCTATCAATTCTTTTTCAAACAAAAAAAGGTGATTATGACATTTTATTTGAAAGTTATTTCAATTCTCTATACAATGACCTTCACTGTTTTTGAATTACGATAACTGGTTGCGAAGTTATTGATGTATGACTTCGTGACTAGGAATTTTGTAACTCCGCCATCACACGTCAGATTCCTTTGAAATAAGTGTTTACTGAAAAGAGAAACGAATCGGTAACATTCTCTGAAATATATAAGTGTTAATTTCACGAGCAAAAAATTATAGCATTTTATTTTAACACCATTATTATTTATCTCATATATGAAAAAATGCATGTGAGCGTATGAATCTCCATATAAAATAACAGTCTATTTTTGAACTCATGTATAACACTTTGAAACGTTTCTGGGGTAATGCTAGCAAAAGTTTCAGTATTTCTGTCGCTGAGTTCTCGTATTTTCCCAAATTGTGTAATACGAACTTTCGTTCTCAGAGAAAGAGTAAACTTCCTCTTAAAGATGATCACTTGGTAATTGAAACACGTGTCGAGGTGTTGAAAATAATGGTATGGTTTTGGGATAGAACTTCAACTTCAATTCATTACTACACCAAAGGTTCCAAACAGTACATCACAAGTCATTGAGAAATAAGAACATCAGCTTCTCAAACTATTTCGTCGTCGCTCCCATAGACTTCCTCCATTTCTCCCAATTTCAATAGCCACAGACTCTTCGGTTTGTTATTTTCGTTGACAATATAACAACTTCATCTTCTTGCATGTTCACGTCTCCTGCACTCCATTCATTTTGGTGAGATAATGTTGTAACGTACTCTCGAAGCCATCTCTTTCAAAATGAATCAGCTTAGTGATGTGAAACTCTCCACTATTTCTGCGTTACCAAATATCCCTCTGAAACCATTCCGGTACAAATTGCAGCTGATTTCCCCAAAAGAATATCACTATGTGAGCCTTCCGTCCATCTGCAGCGAAGTGGAAAAGTTGTTCTTCTAACCCAATTTTTGCAGCTACTTCAGAGTCAAGCAGAAAAGCAGTAAAAACATCAACATTGCCGTTAGAATTAGTCTTACATCCTCTTACATCCTTGTTTAGCAAAACGTGAGTCGAGAGACGAATCAGATACCTATCTCGAAATCACTTTTTTCTGGTGGCATTTCGGCTGTAATTTATACCAGATGACACAGAATTGCTTCTTATTAATAACTCTTAGTATAGATAGTAGGGATAGCTTTGTGAGTATGATTAGTTTGATCGTCCTCTTGAAGATGATCACTTGGAGATCGACACACGTGTCGAGGTGTTAAAATAACGGTTTCGTGTTGGAAAAAACTCCAGTAATATACAGGGAAACTATAATAACAGCAAACTGACCCATTGAAAACCAATAAGATTGTTGAACAATGAATTGGTGCAGTGATATATATCATATGGAGAAAAACATGCTTCTTCAAAAACGCGAACAATAATCTGTAACTCCAACTTTTATAGATGCATGAAATGATTCAGGACTACAAATTATTACATCATGCTCGCCGGTAATATACGACCCTATCGTTACCGCGAATTCAATCTTCCAAATTGACCCGAAGGAATCCACTATTCTGGAGTAAATTTTAAATTTATGTGTTACCGTTACTCCTGAAAACCATCAAACAAAGTTATCAAACAAAAACAAGCTATTTGAAGGGCGAAGTCAATAAAGTAGGGTCTTTTTAAAGATCGAGACTGACCCCGGTTTCATTAATTTTTTATGCGATTGTGTGCAATGAATAAGTAAGGTGCATTATAAAACCTGGTTCAGCGAGTGGTCCGGAAAGCTGGAACGGAAAAGCACGGATTCAGTGGCGCGCTTGTAAATAAAGGAATGTTAGGAAGAGAGTTTGCTGATGTTCTTACCGACAGGCACAGATAACGAATTTATGCTTCAACACTCCTCTATTAAATGTTTTGAAAACATGGTATTTGGTTCTTAGTAATGTTTGATTGAAGATCGACCTGGCGCAAGTCTATACGGATCGAAGTTATAATATAATGGAATTGTATTTTGGATTTGAGTTGACTTTTTCAACTTTATTGTTGAAAAGCTGAATCCTAGATTTGAGATTTTCTTTCAGTTCCATTGTTTGAGAATTGTTCATTACTATTTTAGTGAAGTAATCAGTTGGACTTCTACGTAGGTAGTTAAGTTGAATAAATATGATCATTCCTGACCCGTGTCAGGAATCACTCCTTAAAAGGTAAGACCTCGTTAGTCCTTATCTCGACTTTTGAGAGTTGTCGGATGTAAGGGGGCGACAACTGATTAACGGGAAAACAGATTTTAACAGAAACGTACATATACGAGAAAATAATAATATGCACTTGAGCGAATGCATATCATCTGCAATATGTTTTTCATATCATTTGGGAAATCTGACGACACGAGAGAGAGTATTTTTTTGTAGAATCGCAACTATTGCTGAACTGTGAACCTAATTTTGAATAGATGATAATTTCTTTCTATGACCAAAAGTTGACTTTCCCTGCCGTATATTACTGGAGTTTTTTTCAACACCAAACCGTTATTTCAACATCTCTACACGTGTTTTGATCACCAAGCGATCATCTTCAAGAGGAAGATAAAACTAATCAAACTCTGTTCGGAAAATGATAAGATAGCAGAGCACATACCTTGTGCCCACCCCGCTGGGGATTAAATCTGGTCTTCGACAGAGCCATACTCTTACCATCTGACCTGAAAGACCACTCACCACAAACTAATAGGCTTCGTTAAGAAGCTGGGTTTACTTGGTCGAGTGTGCATAGGTGTGAGCCACAATAAGCCCTTGCGGGTTGCAGTGGACGGTTGAAAAGACCCATTAACATTGGACCTAACCTAACTCAATCTAGTCGTAATATACTTACAATGGTATCCTCATTTATACCATACTTACCTATTCTAGGAACCTGCGTCTCAAGTGTCTCAAATTAGTTTTACAATATTGCCTTATCTATTAGTCTTGAATTTATTTTATAATGTATACTTATGTAATAATTAGCAAAATATAATGATTAAAATATTATATAAAATATCATTTCGAATCTAATAAATGAAATATTATTTTAACAACCTATATAGTACACTATTAGGTATTGGTCCACCATCGTTATTCATAATATATGTTTACTTATTTCTACACTCTCATAGGCATCTAAGTGTCTGTTGTTGTTAACTTGTCTAACTAATCCTAATGAACTAAAGTCTATAGAATTGTTTTGTTGCAAAATATGATGGGCGACTGCTGATTTTTCAGGTCTTCCATGTGTGCTGCTGTTACAAAATGATGTTGAAACATCACATATGAAGAGTAGTATCAATAATTTAAGGGTTTTTGTTATCCCAATTCATTTATTTTCTATGTGATTGCAACTATCAATTATCATTGGCGCAAAGGTTGAATATTTAATTTTTCATGGAACATTTCCAATACCTTGTATTACATTAGTAAAATTTCTGTAGGGACATCTCATTTTCTGGGAACTGCATGGACGCCATATTACTCGTTTTTATTTTAGTTTTCTAAAGGTGAAATAATTTTTGATATTGCTCAAGTAATTTCTGTATTTGTCTTTCATCAATATATGAATCTTTGCTTTCTGTAGGTGATATATTAGTTATCAGTAATGTTTAGAATAATGTAGTAAACCTAACCTATGAATACTGGAATATATTACTATTACACATTGATTCGTGGTGTCATATACGTTGAAGATATTTCTTTCAATTATAATGAAACGACAATCAACTGTTTTATTTACTATCATGTATAACAGGAAATATAGTAATATCCAGGACTATATCATATCGTAATTAGTGAACACGCACAACATTTCCTGGAGCAACGTCAAAGACGGTTTTCCTCAGGGAACTATAATTTTGCCCAGTTGCGATATTGGGCATTCTCAGGCGTCTCTCAGAAATGCAGACCACGTGTAATAAGCGGCGGATATCATATAAAATTGAAGCAAATATTCAGACCGCTGATCTGATTATCTTTCCGGATATTGTGCCACTCTAGCAATACCCCTGTGGAATTCGAGTGTAGGCTCTGATAGGGTGATAGCGGTGGGCGACAATTTTATTTATGGTTCGATTTATTTTTTGCAGTATTTCTTCGGAATGAGACCAGAGTGCACTACTTTTCAGATGGTTGAAGAAGTGATAAAGTAGATACACCTGAAATTGTAGAAATATTTTTTTAATTTATAATTTCATTTATAAAATTGTTATATGAAGGAATACAACAAATTCTGAAATACTTCATAATTTGATAGATCAATATTAAAACTCAACATAACCCCACAGTATGTAAAGAAAAAAAATATATTTTTCTCTCTCTTTCTCTCTCTCTCTGTAAATTGGTTGGACGGTGCTTTCCACTCGGGCGCGGTGTTCCATATCTCTATTTAGGAAACAAATAGTAATCTAGATTTCTATAATATTACCTTATTACTCGACCTCGACAAAATAAAAATATTGGCGGTCACACTGGGTGTTCAATTTTTTCTGGTCGGATCCCAGCTGTGTCTTTTCAAATGGCAACGTATACTTTTATCGTTATTCCGGTTTCTACATAGAAAATAAAAGACATTTCATGTGAATCTTCACTTCAAAAATATTGACGGTTTTCGAGATATTTCGAGCATGACAAGTTTTTTTTCCAATATTCGTCACTCCGAATATTTGAAATTATAAAGTTGTGTCAAGTCCAATTGAATTTTTTTCAGGTCCAATATTCTAAATAGGTAACTCTCTCAAACGATATATCTGAAATCTACCTGTGATATACAGGGTATGAAAAACCGCTTGCCACATATTGTAAATAAAAATTTGCAGAATCT
>WOGP01011086.1:0-10075 GCA_015342065.1 Leptinotarsa undecemlineata
TTATGAAATTCTACTCAACAACCATAGTTGGTTAACAAAATATTTGATTAGAGTTCGAAAATGTATAGTTTACTTTTATTCTTATCGTGTATATGTATTTATTGGATTCTCAAGGGGATTGTGGAAGAATTGGCTGCAGAGTCTAATTGTTCTCCTTTTATTTACCTGCATTTGATACTTTTGTTTTGTAATGTTATTTTGTATTATTATATGTATTGGTAAATAATGAATGTATCATTATTATTAACTATTTTGAGAGATTGATTAAAGAAGAAGAGCAATTAATTTCTGCAAATAACGGAGAAGTAAATTGTTCCGCCCCAAAAAAAAAGCGAACTAGAAGAGCACCAGTAACTGATATTTCCTAGTACGAGTATTCCAATATTGGACGGATCATTTAAGACTTTCATAAAATGAAAGGGCATCGTATCACGATAAAAAAGTTCCAACAAGAAACTAATAACATTTTGGGAAGTTTTGCTTCCGAAATATCTCTTAGTAGAATTAAAAAAATACAACATTTGAAATGGAGAAGGACTGTAAATAATAGAACAATTGCAATGGACATTAGAGCATCAAGGATCAAGTAATTATAAAACACCAATTATTTTCATAGCCAACAGCGCTCAATTGGGTTTCTTGATGAAACATACCTCCATAGTGGAAAACTGGACAGATGAATCAACAAAAGAGTTATGTAAAAATATTGTGAAGGGGCCGAGACTCATTATTATCCATGCAGAATGTGACATGGGCTTCATACCTGATTATCGACTTATATTCAAATCAGGCACAACATTAGGGGATGATCATTCAGAAATGAATTCTGAAAATAATGGTGAATGTTTACAAGAAAAGTAAATCCCAAATTCACCTGTGAATTTGGTAGTGGTGACCGATAGTGCTCCATACCATAATATTCAAACTGATATAGCCCCCCCCCATCACAAATTCTAGGTTGACGTGGTGAAGTAGCTACACGAAAAAAGTATTATGTTCACCTCTAACATGCTCAAATCCGAATTATACGAGTTGATCAAGGTTAATAAAAATCATCTTATTAGATAAAAATTTGATGAGGTCCTGCTTGAACACGAACATAACGTTTCCACCCTACCATTCTGATTTGAATTCCATTGAACTCATTTGGATTACTGTCAAAAACAACGTGTCCCATAAGGATTTAACTTCAAAGTTGGAATATGTGAAAAAAACTGGTGGAGCAAGAGTTTGATCAAATCACTTTAAAAAAATGGCATGTAGTAGATTTAGAGCGAAAATATTGGAAAAATGAAACATTCACTGACGTTCAAACAGAGGTAAATCCAGTGGTTATAAATTAAAATGACGATAGCAGTACAAGCACAATCAGCTGTGAAGATGAATAAAATTTGCATTCAGATAGTGACTGATTGAAATTTATTTTTGGCAATGAACTGTACTAATACCTACCTACCTAACTCTAAATGAACTATGAGAAGAAATTACAAAGAAGTCATGTTCTATTTGCTACCCTAATTAAAACTAATTATAGGTACGACACTGGCCAGTAAGGGGTTCGTCGTAATCCAATAGTAATTTAGTTGGGAGAGTCTATACCTACGCGATCAGTCGTGGCGTATATGGTATGCCGACTTGAACTGATTTACATGCTTTACAAACATGGAAATCAATAATTACATAAGTATAATTGTTTATCGTATCAAAAAATTGCCAAAAACTTGAAGTATTCTTCAAATTTGAAGCAGAATCAACCTATATATGGGTATTTGAAAGAATATGTATTAAACAGGGCATTAGTGAATGAGTTCGATAAACTTCAGGAGATGATAATGATAGAAATATAAATATATGGAGAAACAATGATGAAAAGGTAACTTTATTTTATGAACGCCCCTTTTTCTCCCGCGACTAGCGCCTCCATTAGAATATTTGAAAATCCTTTCTTATTGCACCTCTACAACATAAAATGAACCTACATACAAAATTTCAGCCTCCGAAACTATATCAGCACGGATGAAAAGGTAATTTTCATATGTAAACGCGCTCTTTCAATCCCCACAGGGGCGCACCAGTTGAAATATTCCAAAATCTTTTCTTATTGCACCCCTACAACATAAAATGAACTTACATACAAAATTTCAGCCTCCGAAACTATATCAGCACGGATGAAAAGGTAATTTTCATACGTAAACGCTCTCTTTTCATTCCCACAGGGGGCACCCCAGTTGAAATATTCCAAAATCTTTTCTTATTGCACCTCTACAACATAAAATGAACCTACACAGAAAATTTCAGCCTCCAAAATTATAGCGGTACGGAGAAATAGTGATGAAAAAGTAATTTTCGTAGGTGAACGCGTCCTGTTCACCCCACGGGGGCGCCCCAGTTTGAATATTTGAAAATCCTTTCTTATTGCACATCTACATCATAAAATGAACCTACATACAAAATTTCAGCCTTCGAAAATATGTCGGCACGGAGAAACAGTGATAAAAAGTTATTTTCATATGTAAACGCCCCCTTTTTACCTCCACGGGGGCACTGCAGTTGCAATATTTAAAAATCATTTCTTAGTGCGCATCAAAGACCTAAGAAGTCCTATATACCAAATTTCAGCTTCAGCACTACAAAAAAAACACTTTTGTGTATTTTCCAGGATATATCTTTATTGTTGACTAGTTTCGGCTATTACACCATTTTCAAAATTAACTGATTAGATTTAAATCTGGGTAATTTATATACCTAAGTTGCCTATGCTATCATAAATAATTTGGTACCTAGATTTTGTACACCTGTAATATCCATGAACATAACAAAACAAAGCTTTTGATATAATGTAGGTTTTGGGAACTGGATTATAGGGTCAGGAGAGGACTATTATTTAGATCAAGTTGTTCGTTGAGGACAATAGAATTGGAATTTTTCTTTGACCTGTTTATTTCCATAGATTCCCACAGATTTCACTTTCTCTTTTTGGAATGGATATTGCAGATATACTTAATTAACACTTTATTTTGATTGTCTATGTATGAGTTCATGAGCATTTCAAGACTTTATTGTATATTATTAATTTTTTTCTCAAATCAGGTATACCGTTTTTTTTTTTCGCTTATTCACGGTCGTTTTCATCTTAATTTCTTGCAAGCATCTAATTAGCACTTTATTACCACGTTTAGTTTATAACTGATTGAGTATTCGTTCTCGTTTTCGAGAGACCTCCTTCTTAGATCTGTTATTAAGCGAAATTGGAAGCTTTTGTTTATCAATTAGAAAGTTTTACGATCCTCACCGTTTAGTACTTAATGATATAAGCACCTAATAGTGTTTTCTTAACATTTTTTTATTTCATTATTAGCTTTACATAATGCTAGCAACGCAACTTTGAGTATTGAGTTCCGGTGTAAGTTACAGAGCAGCTAATTTTTGACTTCGGTACCTTAAGAGCACCTAAAGAATACCTAATTTTGGCATTTTGTAAATGCGAGTTTCATACTTTGCGTCGCTGGCGTAACAGAACTACAGTTTTACATAATGTAGGCATATCGATGTCTATAGACGCGCGTTTCGCTAACCAAGTTGGCACTCCTCAGTTATCTCCTGAACGTTTTTGTTCTAGTCTGGAAAATGTATTTTCAATAAATTCATTTCACGTCAAAATTTTAAATTCTACCTATTAATCTTTACATTTAACTGTTATTTTTCTCAGCTGTTTTTGGATTAGGTATACGCTGTATGTTTAAAAAATATGGTGAATTTTCAACACAAAACATGTTTTTTGACGAGAGTTTGGAGTGATATTAACTTTAAATCAATCGAAGACTAACGGAACAATGAAAAAATAATGAATATACTTCCCGTTGTTTCTAATAAGACTCCATGCCTTCCATTTCACATTGTCCATATCAATCTATGAAGAAACACTACCTGAATTTTTTTTTCACTTTTGTTCGGTTAAACAGATCTGAAGCTTGTGTAATTTATAACGTTCATTTCAGAGAGATGGCACCAAAGGCAGCATTGAACTGACTCTTCAGTACGGAGTCAGCGAAGACGGAACTAACGATGTAGTGGAGGTTACGGTCACCAAATTCAGATGTAGTTTACAAACTATGCAGTACCACGAAAAAGTTGGCGGTAGGTTTTCTTTTGTGTCAACTGCATCTACTGCCATGATCATTGACCTCGTGTTATGAGTAGGCAGTCAACCACCTAAAGCTATTCGCATGTAAGAACCAACAACTTCGACAAGAAAAATTCTATCGAGAAAAAAATCTGGTAAAAAATTTGTTTGAGCCCATGATTTTCGAATCGTGAGTCGGGCATACTTCCAAAAGAAATTGAGTAATTATAATTAAAAACTTATTTATATTCTAATTTATTTCTAGTTGAATTTTCTCTATTGATTAAATGGCAATGAACAAGTGGAATATCCCAGATATACTAGATAAGATAGGCATTTTTATATTATGTTATAGATTAAATTGAATCGATTGTGTGTCACATTTTGTTGCAATAACACGGTTATTCCTATAAATAATACAATAAGATAACAATGTTTGATCCGCATGACCACTTAATCACTCAGACTTGACACCAATTGTACTAGAATTTTCGTAACTCATGCCTCTATGACTTTTCTCTGAACTAACACAGCTGTTTATCGTTTCAGGCCAACTATATATAAAAATAACAGCTTTTGAATACGAAGATCTCATCCAGAAGATGAAAAGCGACAAATTCGAGCCCACAATCAGTTTGAAGCTGGAACCGAGTACTTCAACTCTAAGAGCAACCGTCAATCAGTATAATATAGACCAAGTGAAGATACTAATAAGGCTGATTTCGAAAAACATCGTTGGAAAGAAAGTTGAGCTCGGGAAAATAGAGATCGACAGGCATAGCAGTTTTTGGAAAGACATCGTGGCTGCACCTGCCACTCCCGTGACGAAAATGGTGAATTTAGAGTGAAGACTTGGGAGACTGAAAACGAAATGGAATACAATTTGGAATACAGAAACACTTTCATGATAATTTTCTACTGTATATGTCGTGAAAGGAATATCTACACCATGTGTCATATTGATACAATTTTGGAGAAAACTTTCAATTATATGCATATTTATCGATTTGACTTCGTCCACTTTCTTTTGACTTAATGTCGACTAGGTACATATATGAAAGACTGCTTATAAAAGAAACTCATATACCTATATACATATATATTTATTGAGTTAGTGAAAAAAACGTGCTGACGGTATTATTATTTATTGTAGTTTTTTCGACGTAGCTATCATATGAATAAACTGTATTGTACCATAAAATTATTGTATTATTTACCAGCAGGTAAATTTATACTGAGAATAGTACCTATAACTGAAAATTCATGTCAAACTTTTTTCTGTATTCCTCTAAACCTAATCTATTTTTCCATGGTAAAAATTCATCAAGTTATAGTCAAAATGAATAATAATACATATCATTCAAATGTATACAGCGTGTCCCAAGACTGTTACAAGAGATGCGGCGCACTAAAAGTTTCTAATTTCATTTTAAATCTCTGGGATAAATTTCTGTTTGGTAGGAAATTATTATTTTGTTTTTGTAAAACAATTCGGCCTTGACGGTAAAGCGAGAATCATTTCATTTTTAGATAACATACCCCTTTAGTTTATGATATTTCAAAATATCTTCGCTAAAAGTCGCCTTCAACGGACAGGAGTTTCCTTGGTCGAACAAAACAAGGTATAATACCCGGGAGTCACTCTCGATAGCATATTGAGGTCTCATACCATACAGAAGCTGGGACGAGCGAATGCCGCTCGACATAACCACAACCCCATCATTAGGTGAAGAAGTTACATGATTCTGTGAAACTGCTCCTAGTCAAGACCACATAATATTTGCTTCTATTCTGTAATCAAGACAATTTTGCTCCACATCATCCTGTATGCCTCCATGCCTGGGGCCATACTCTAGATCCGAAGGTTTATGGAGTACGTCCAGTACGTGGACGTAATTTTATGTGTGAAACAATCTATTGTGTTTGTTTTAAAAAATCAAGGTTTCATTATAGTTGCTGAATTTTCCAAACATTTTGTGTAGGTCCACTACTTGAAAAGAAAAGTGGCCAACTCATTTTTCAAAAACTGAAAATAAAATCAAAATTAATTTCTTACCAAACACTTAACCTACAATCTGAAAATGAAAAAAAAATGATTAGTCCATCACACCTCTTTAAACATCCGTCTTGGGACACATTGTATATTATGATCTATTGAAATATCATTGCTCTGTATATAAACTTCTATATGTATAGACTGCCATATACAAAGCTATAAGTATTTGGGTGCAATGAAAAATGATGTAGCAGAACTCGCGGGAATCGCTACTTCGCTATTCAAGTGTAATTTATTACAATCAATTTCCGAACCTGAATCAAAAAGGCACCAGCAACTGCAATAAAATTATACTTTACTTCTTCTGTAAAATGAAGTGACGTTGCTACCTTTGCATATAGAAGATGTTAACCTTGTAATGTTACTCTTCAATCAAGGAATTGATCATTGTCAATAGATTTATTTAAATCTTTAGACAATGCTTTGATGATCATGTATTAGGTGCTACTACGGTCAAACAGATGGCGACACGGGTAGCATATAAGATATAAGACTGAAATTTTGAGTTACAGCTAGTGGGCTCTGGTAATATTTTGTTTTGGATAAATCAAAATGAAATTTATTTATGTCATATTGAATTTTGAAGAGAAGTGTTCAATTTACCGACGAATATATTATCAACGACAAATAAGTAGTTTTTCAGGATTAATCTAGGAATATGGTTGAGGAAAACCAATTTTTGCACTCTGTGGATGGTATGTTTTATTTGATATATTTTAGATAGCGATATCAATAAATTATCATCTATTGAAGTCTGCTGTTAATTTACGTTTAAATTTTAATTCTAGAAGCATTTATAATGATGATTCTCAATGGACTTCATGATTCCTATCATAAATATTATATTTAAACATCCACAAATAGAAAATGCCAATTGTTGACATTCACCAGTGTGACCATTATGAAACTTTTACTAAACGCGTACTACTTATACATGTATTAACATGTGTTTTCCGACTACATATTTCTCTCCTTGGTGCATTAAAAATTGAGCTCGTGCCGACACTTTTACTTAATCAAACAGTGCTAGAACTGACTGCACTTAAAACCACTTGTTCAAATGTGCTGGAGTGTCACCTAAATTTGCATTTCAAATGAACATTCAATTTTTTGTTTCATGGTTTGATGTGATACCAAAACGGTATCACAAAGAAATATTGAATGTGTTGGTATTTTAGACATACAAAGTTATCAATAATATTGGCATCATACGGAAATATTTTTATTTAAAGCTCTATTCGAAATTTGACTTTGGCATCAATCTCTGCTTCGATCGAGATGAAAAATAACCCCAAAATTTTAGTGACGTGATTCGCATTTGTCAAATTGATTCTTTACGAAAAAATAAAGGTGAGGTCATTTCTGAAAATATTTGAAAAAGTTATAAAAAAGTTTTCTAAGTACAATTTTAAGTTCATATGCGAAAATTTAGAGATGGTTTTTTGGGGTAAATTGCACCACTTTTGTAAACTCCCTACTTTTTAAAATGATTTATTACAGACGCGTTTTCTTTATGTAACTTTTTCTTATAAAATCCAAATAACGCTATTAAAAATTGGTCACAGGTGATGTGGATTTTATTTGTTTTTGATCCTGCACAAGTTCATGGAATGTCTATTTTTGATAAAGTAGTTGTGTTTAAAAGTCAGCATAGTTTGTTATTGATTAATAAGTGGAATTTTAAATTCTTTCTATTTTTATTCATGTTATAATTTTTTTGAAGGTTTCATTCTGTTCAGTTGAACAATTTTTTTGATATTGATGTGTATTACTTTTAGATACAAAATACTTTCCACAATTAGGTATCAACTGTGAATAGTTGTTAATAGCCCTATTTCGATTTTATTGAAAAACACACTTTTAAGTGGGCGCTATTTGGGAAAAACATACTTGTAATAAAACAAAATCAAAACTGAAGAATTTTATGTTAATGGCAGAGTCTCATTTTGTATTGAAGAGGCGGTAAAAAAAATAATAAAATTTTATTATGCAGCTGCATGTATGCATTGTAGTAAAAACAATTTAATAAATCTTTTCGATATTTTTAGATATAACCCCTCTTTTGGATTTTTCTTTTATTCAACATTTGACAAACAATGCAGGTTGCCTTTTAATTTCCACCTCGATCTAAATATGGAATGATGCCAAATTCACTCCATATTTAGATTTGAACTTAACTGTTAAGTTAACTCTATATAATTAGCATATCATTTGGGAAAAATTATCCTAAATTATATATGCCTTATTATAACTACATAATATTCTACTTAGTATTCTATGCAGAGATCAAGTAATGATGACAATTATTACACGAGTAGGAAGTAAGTACCTAATGATATAAGCCAAAGTTGGAGGTGATTGCAGGTAATGTACAGAAAAGCTATCAACAAATTTCCATAAATTCTCATTCAACATTTCAATTAATTTTTTGAATTGATTATTGAGATAATTTTTTTAAAGATACATTGTATTATTGTTTGAATGAAAACATCGATTATCTAAATTATAAGGGGTGTATTTTTAGGATAGAATACTTTTTGGGTAAGAAAGGTTTTGGCTTCCTACTTCTCCATCTTTATGTAAAAAAATGTGCGAATCTTATGTGAACGTTCGTTATGGAATTGAATAAGATATCATTCACATGATTGATACACAATATAGTAAATGACAGAGGTAACATTTCACTTACGCATGGAGCATTGTCATCCTCACTGGTGAACATCCGATGTTTCGGAATAAGACCCATTCGTTATTGCCTCTTCAACACCAATCTGAATAATATTATGAGATGAAGCACTCAATTCTTTTCTAAAATTACGACTTTCTGTCACGAAGAGTTCAATCTAGTCATCGATGACAGTGATGACATTAATTCGTTTATTTGATTATTAAATCCCAGCCATGAGAATCTTGTTCGAATTAAAAGGGGTATATTTTGAAGAGAGATTAATTTTTGGGAAATGAAGCTTTTGACTTCCTACTTCTCTATCTTCATCCAAAGTGTGATTATTTGTTATGTGTAACGACCAAAATATCAAATAATCACACTTCACTTGAAAATTCAACTTCAGCATCTCAGATTCTGATCAAACTTGGCACATAGACTAAAAAATATATAGTTTAGATTTTTTCTTCAACCCATTTTTGAGTTGTATCAATTTTTAAAGCTTTTTGGCTTTCTTCTTCTCCATCATTGAACAACAATATGGGAAACATACAAAGAAAGAAAGAAAGAAAATAACTACGTCGTGAAATTGAGGCTTATGGCTGCATACAATTGAAAGGAATATTTTATTACCCAAACAAGTTTTGGAGTTTTGTTCAGCTTAAGAAAACAAGTCCAGAATTCCTGGCATCATTAATCACAAATACAAAACATTTCACTGATATTTATGTTCCATCTAATCCCGAT
The DNA here is from genome assembly GCA_015342065.1 of Leptinotarsa undecemlineata. Taxonomy (NCBI): domain Eukaryota; kingdom Metazoa; phylum Arthropoda; class Insecta; order Coleoptera; family Chrysomelidae; genus Leptinotarsa; species Leptinotarsa undecemlineata. The sequence goes on from WOGP01011086.1 coordinate 9,592, forward strand.
AACCTTCTGGCAGGTTGGCACAATAAATGGTTACCGAACATAACATTATTAAATAACCGAAGAAACTCGATCATAAAATGACTTCTGGAGTTGACAATATACCCAATGAGTGTATCAAAGTTCTTGCAAAACCGCTAAGTTATATCTTCAATACTATTATTAAAACTCATAGCTATCCAACTATGTGGAAATTGACTAAGATCTGTCCCGTATTGAAATCGGGTGATCTAACAGACATAACCAACTATACACCGATCGACATCTTATGTAACTTTGGAAAATTATTTGAAATAATATTATATTTTCCATCTATCAGTGAGCCAGTAACAGTATCCCACCGAGTCAGCATGCTTCATGACCAGGAGATCTACAGTTACCAGATTTGCTTGCATAACGAATATATATTGTAACGAATTAAAGAATTCACTGTCTTAAACTAATTTATTTTAAACAATATTTCACTAATACAACTATTTATATTCAC
>WOGP01011087.1:0-10075 GCA_015342065.1 Leptinotarsa undecemlineata
CGTCACACCCATACACCAAACACTTCAAGGTCACATCGCCTTGATTTTACTAAACTAATAAAAAAGCAATTGATACGTCATAGTGGTGGGAGGAGGCCATAAGTCGGCTGTATACATCTACTATAATCTTTTTCGAATCACTCGATACAAAAAAACGAATGTAGACTTGTTGAGGATCAAAATGTAACTAAATGAAAACTAAGAGAACTGATCTTTTTCCAATTACTCGATACAAAAGAACGAAAGTAGACTTGTTGAGAATCAAAATGTAGCTAAAAGAAAACTGAGAGAAATAATCTTTTTCCAATTACTTGATACAAAAGAACGAAAGTAGACTTGTTGAGAATTAAAATGTAACTAAAAGAAAACTGAGAGAAATAATATTTTTCCAATCACTCGATACAAAAGACTGAAAGTAGACTTGTTGAGAATCAAAATGTAACTAACTTTGTATTTGACTATTTTTTTCCTTTCCAACTATTTCTCCCTCCTAAGAAATCAAATTTTCTTACTTTGGATTTCTTATTGGTTATCGGGTGCCTCTAACGATTTTGGGCCAATCAGAAGGATCGATCCTACTATCTATTTGTTTTGAGGGTGGGTGACGCCCACAGAATCATAATTGTCGGGGGTTTAACTTAAGGGTTCCGTCAAAAGGCGGCAATACTTCTACCAAAATATGGGATAATATTTCAATGTGTGCTAATTCAGTTATTCACACTAAAAATGTAATATGATGGATATTTATAAACCTATGGACCTTCCTGGGTATGGGTAATTGTTGACTATGGCTTATGAAATTTGCAAGAAATACTATCAAAAAACTTGCGGCGTTCATCCAGAAGAAGAGATTGTTCTCATGTTGCCTTTCTATTTCTAATTACAATATATGTTCTTTATTGATATTATGATAATATTTATGATATTATATATGTTCTTTATATTCGTTCAATAACCTAATGTCTTTCACAAGATTATTCAGAACACCCACTCGTTCTCTAACGCCTGGGTATCTTCGTCCAGATTGCAAACACATGGCATATTTCTGTTAAAAGTCTATTTAGGATTTAGAAGGACAATAGATTACAAGTGGTGTAATTTATGATGTCGCCAAAAGAGAGAAGACTTTTCTTTTCTTGAAAAGAAAAATGTTTCTTTCCCAAGTAGTTTATTTATATGAGGCATTTATGTTTTTTGTCGTAAGTTTTACTATTCTCAGAATATTTGGAAAGTGCTATTTTAAATAGCTTTAGAAATATCACGTACTGGGCCATATTTATGCTTTATTACAGTAAAAATAATTTCAACATTAATGCTATTACCAAATGGTAGCAAATATAGTCGAAGGCATAGATTAGAGGAAACAGACTTTTCTGACATTTTGTGGCGGAAAAAGGCCTTCAACTGTGTATACGTCTTATACCCACTGGAAAATACAGTTATGACATGAGAAAACGCCATTGTGTTTCTTGACATTATATAGGAAATAATGATATGAAAAATGATTTCTTCACAACAAAATCATCTTTGCCACGCAAAATTTTAGGTGATATAAGAATTCTATGTTCATAAAAATCATGGGCTTTCATTACTATCTGATTTGATAAAAAAATTAGGATTTTAATTGCACATGATTTTAAAAATTTTCTACAAATTTATTTAGAAAAGAAAAATCATGCATAGTATATTCACGTATCAGGTTATTGCTAAATTGAAGATATTGTCAAATATTTTACTGAAAATTGAATTCCATAAAAATATGCCGTCATTTTCAAGGTGAACGTTTATGTCGACATTCCCAAATTTTTCAACATAAAAGTCTCAGAGGCTAAAAGCACAAAAGACTTTAAGTTATTATCATTGAAGTATTTTCTGGCCTGAAGTTTCCCATCAGCACAAAAGCACCAATATCAATATTCTCCTCGAAAGTCCAATGAGAGACATTTCTGACATTTCTTATTAGTCAGTGGGCTATGCAGGAAGACTGGCAGTGGACAAATCTGAAGAAATGAACTTCAAACGTTCAAGCTAGTCTCTGATATACTCACACAGTAGGTTGAATGGACTGACGCCTATCAAAAAACAACTACTCCCCTGGCTAGTACCACGAAGGGCGTTGGATTATATCCGACAGGCGTCAGTGCAGAAATCTTCACAAGAAATTTCTTGCATATGCAATTGGCAATACAACTGAAAGAGTTGACCCTCAACTTTGCAACGGGCACACTTGCAGACTGGTTTCGGGCTCATTAGCCACTCGTCAGTGCAAGATAGTGGCCATCTACACCTAAAGTCAACGATATTTCATAATTTAAACTCAGAATTCTTTCAGAGTATTTCATTCCTCTTCCTTGAACGTTCAAAATTAATTTCTTTACTGCCAGTCTTCAAGCATAGCCCACTGAGTAATAAGAAATGTGTTCTTCCTTATTCAGAGGAATCGGGCATATTTCGGATATGCAGTTAATTAGTACCTCGTCCACTAGATGCAATGACATTTTGTTGTTCACTCCAACTTAGGAAGTGACAATGCCTTCATAATATATCAGAAGATATCTCATAGGTAAAAAAAATATTCAAATGAATCTTAATTATCTATTGGTGTGCAAATAAGTTGAATATTGGATGTATTAGACTTGGATACTGGAGTTTCACCTATAAATAGTTAGGTATAGGTAAATATTCATCCTGAAATAATACTATATGAGTAATTTGTATTCGACATTCCAATCAATAATATCTGGAATCATACCTGATCATCTCGTTTCTTGAAACGATCAAAATATTTTTGTAGTGAAGAATAGCTAATTGTTGACACAAAATTTATAGAATTTGAAGTAAAGTAATTGGTTTTAATAATAATAATAATCCTTTATTTTATCATTTGAATGCACAAAGCTTACATGAATGAATAAAAACGTCAATATTTCAGTTACATCATTATATTAAGCAAGGACATGTCAACAATACAAATTCACATATACATGTATATATAAAAAAAATCAATTATATGTTAATACACCATGTTAATACACCAAGAGTTATAAGGTATTGACGACAACTGGTTCTCATATCAATACTTTCCATAATTCGAATTGCGTATTTTTGAAGAAAAAATATCCGATTCATACCGGCACTATTTCCCCAATTCAGTATAACATGTGCAAAGTACAGCGTATAAGCAAGACATTTTTGCTGCAGTGGTCTTTCATATACTTTATGCTGTAGCAACTACTTCTCAGTTTATTAGACAATAGTTCTATATGACTTGCCCATTGCATATGTTTGTCGAAAATTACTCCTAAAAGTTTCACCTCATCACTACAAGTTATTTGTTTTTCTGTATTTGTGAATAACACAGGTGACACACAGGTAACACAGGTAATTTTCCTAATTTCCACTTGTGGGTTAGTTGATACTTTGAGGATCAATAATTCAGGGAACTACTACTATATTCTTCTCTGAACTCGGAATGAAAGTCCTTAGTGGTTAGTTGGGGAGTTATGTTGAAAATTGCATGTTATTTACTTTGTAGTAAGTTTTGATTAGGCAACATTTTTCGTCAGTTTTCAGACATTATTCGTTTCCACTCACTTCCGAATGACTATTATCAACACCCGTTGACAAAACGTATCGACAAAGATACAAAGCAAAGCGAATATTGTTAATAGGGGCACAAGAAAGCATTCTCGAGTGCCGAAAATAGCTCTTGGACCTCTCCTAAAGAGATGTCTGCTATTGACAGATAACGCCATCGCTTTCTTTGGCAAAGCCCATTAGAGCTTTCCGGAATGGCTTGTCGTTAGTGCCCCCCGACCGACTAAACAGGTGTCTCTGTCACGATTCGCCCCACGTACACATTAATGTGGCTCAAAGTAACGAACAATGCCCTTCGGTGAAAATGACACCGTGAATAAATTCTCGTTCGATTGGCTGTTCGGTCGTGTTGTTTCAATCCTAAAGACATCACTTTCTCATGGGGGATGATGGGTATCTTGGGATTATGTGTCTAGGAAAGTTCCGCAGTCACAAATAGGCTAATAATTATATTTCACGCGAAAATTCCTCAACTATTATTAATTGATAGACTGTCCCGTTATTTGATAAAAATCAACAAATCTGTCCATAATAATAAAATATCTTCAAACAATGAATTGTATCTAAAGAAATAAACTTTAAATGTTCCAGCCCGTCTCGGATATACCTACACAGTAGGTTGGATGGACTGACGCCTATCAGAAAACAACTACTCCACTGGCTAATACCACGAATGGCGTTGGATTATATCCGACAGACGTCAGTGCAGGTATCTTCACAGTCCATTCAACCTACTGTCGAGGTATATCCGAGACGGTCTGGAACATTTGAAGTTCATTTATTTGTATTTGTAATAAGAAAGCTGTTTTCCTTATCCAGAGGAATCGGACAAATTTCGTATATGCAGTTGGTTAGTACCTCCTCCACTAGATGGAGTGACATTTTTGATGTTCGCTCCAACTTAAGACGAGGAATAAAATACTCTGAAAGAATTTCGATTTTCAATTATGAAATATCATTGACTTTAGGTCGATGATGGTCACTATCTTGCACTGACGAGTGGTTAAGGAGCCCGAAACCGGTCTGCAAGTGTGTCCATTCCAAAATTGAGGGTCGACTATTTCAGTTGTATTGCCAATTGCATATGTAGGAAATTTTCTCTGAAGATTCCTGAACTGACCCCTTTTGGATATAATGCAACGTCATTCGTGGTATTAGCCAGTAGAATAGTTGTTTTCTGATAGGCGTCAGTCCAGTCAACCTACTGTGTAGGTATATCCGGAACTAAAATTGAACATTTAAAGTTCATTTCTTTAGATTTGTGTACTGCCTGTCTTCAAGCATAGCACACTGACTAATAAGAAACAATACATTTCACTCAAGACGCATTTCACTGGACAGTAATTCCTTCAGTTGAACTACAACGTATTATATTCAACAGAATTCAATAATCATTCATTATTGATTTCATGGAAACAAGTAGATTTTGGAAAAAGTAATTACAATATCAATGGGCTTATTTATTGCTATTGAAAGTTATACTGATTTGCTTATAGACTAATCGAGTTAGGAGTATACTATACTGTTTTTTCAAATCTCTTTATATTTGCAGAATAAAAAACAATTCGAGAAGCAAGAGTTCAAGTTGGCGGCGTGTATGTTAACCAATATAGTTGATCGTGTCTACAGCGGTGTTGTCAAGTGTATTGGTTTTCAATATCCAATCACATATCTAAAATATAATGATCCAATTTGACAGATATCATTTTTGTTGTTATTGTTGTCAACTCGGTGTGAATACAACTGTTCTAATCCAATTTGTTTGTTACCGTTTTCTAATTAAAGACAGATTTTTTTATACATGGTAGGTGTCGGCGGATTTCTATTTGCTACATATTCCATGCCATTACTTAACTATCCGAAAAATATTTTTTCAGGTCCTTATTAAGTAATATAAAAAACTGTGGTTCATGGAAATATTTGCGATCTTTCGATTTTGTGTACTGATTTTAAATATAGAAATTATTTTCAACCATGGTTTTCGCATACATTTCATTTCATGTGGAAAATATTGTCATTTATTTAAACGTTAACAGGTCAATTTTGAAAAATGAATATTCAAAAATGAGCTGTCAACTTCTTTCAGTCGTTCAACAAGGAATTTAGTACTTTTGATTTTCCCAGGGATTTCAGCAGGTTTGTAATATATCCTAATTCATGTTCGAATCGGGATTGTTTTTAAAAGATGGCAAGTATGCAGAGTCAAACATGAAGTCGAAACATATGGAACTCTGTGTGAAAGCTATCTTCTGTATATTTTGGTCGGGGTCTGCAGGTTTTTACGCCTGACGTTTCGTCTACTACTGCGGTAGAGAAATCAAAGGCGATGTGGTAACGGTCGCAGTGCACGAGTTGTTCCGAACGCATTCAATACGATTCTCCCCCCATGCCCTCCTGGGATTGAGTGTGCTGAGATAGAATCTGCCCTAACGATTATTATATGCAGAAGCTAGAATCTCGTCCATCCACCTCCACCCATCCCTGAGTCGACCTCAACCTGCCGATGGGCACTTCAGCAAGATTGACATCTGACCTGCGGTCGAAAGTCAGCCTTTAGATGCTTTCACTCTCGTGATCGGTTGATTTTATTTCTCGGGACTGTGTTATCATTGCATGGGTGGTGCACTTAACCTCCCCGAAAACAAGTGTCTTTCGGTCGCGAACTATGTTTATTTGTGTGTATCTGTAAGAAAGTAAGTATTAGTAATATGTATATGAGTTTTATACTAACCGGAGCCTCCTGACAGAGATTTTCGGAGGTGGTCGTTGGTTCTGCCTGGTTGGCCTTATGTGTTTATCCCTTTCGCGAAATCTGGAGTCGTCCTTGTTGAGCGCTTCATATAGGACACGCATCGCTGGACTGACGTGTCTTCTCATTCTTTCGAACACGTTATCGACGCGCTCCCTCATGTATGCGTCTATGTAGTGGATTTTGAGGTCCAGTTTTCGGTAAATGAATCTATTAGGCAAGTGTCTTGGAACATTTACAACAACTCGTAAGCAAGCGTTCATGAACGTCTGGATACTGCGTCTGTATGTCGCTACGCACTGGCTTCAGGCATTGGAAGCATACAGAATGGTAGGCAGTAGTACGGTCTTGATGAGAAGCAGTTTCTCATGGAAACCCCATGTTACTTCTGCGGTCTATTATCATTGGATATATGTTTTGTCGGGCGGCTCTTACCAACCTCAGTCTCTGCCGTATGTGGGATCTGAACCTCATTCTTCTGTCGACGGTGACACCAGGTATCTTGCTTCGTTGGTACACGAAATCTAATATGGCTGCTCACTGTTGTAAATATCTGGTGACTTGCGCGTGGCGGGTGGATCTGGCCAGTAGAGCTGTGTCGTCCGTGTATAGTTCCAACTTGTTGAAGTTTTTCTCTGGCTTGAACACTTGTGCTTTATTACTACGATGCTAGTATTTTACTCAGGTTTTATATTGTTATTAGTAGGCGTGGCTTGGTTTTTCTTCAATGTATTACCAGACCTTGATTGTGTTTCTGAAAAGACAGGTATCCTTATTTTATTGACATTCATTGGCTCTTCATTTCTATTCAAGTTATGCCTTAGTTTTTTTTATTTATATCACCTCTTCATATACTCTTGAATTACTTTTTTTAATTTCATGGAGTATTACTGAATTTTCGAATGAGACAATGTGAATGCCGTTTTTTAAAATGATGTTCGGCTACAGCTGATCTGTTCAAGTCGACAGTTTCTTTTGTGTTCAAAGAGACCAGTACCGTTCATCAAATCGCGGAGGGAACAAGAAAAAGTCATATAAATATCCGAAGCCTTTCTGCTACACATACCAAAAATCCATGAAGAGAGTGTGCCACTTAGAACTATTGTAAATGCGATAAGTTCACCAACTTATAAGCCATTTATAGGGAATACAGTCACTCATTGAGAAATCGGGAGAATTTATCGAAACGGGTAGAGAAATTATGTTTGGTCCTGGAAACATTTATGTATCCATTACCATTATTATTCGAATGAGCTATCACAGCCTAATTACATGGATGAAAATGTAGAACTTCATGAAATCTTTGAAATACTTATGAATTTATAAAAATAGAAAGATAATTACCAGAACTGTAGAGGGAAATACTACTTCAATAGCCAACTCTAACTTAATACTGATCAGGAAAGTGTCCAGTAGACATTTATGAATATACTAAATGATTAACTAACTAAGTTAAGTAGTAGATGAAACATGAGGCATAAAAACCTGCAGATCATGGCCAGAAATCCAGAAAAATAGCTCCGGCAGTGAAAGTTTACATTATATGGAACATTGTATGGATCCCGAAGTAAATTTGTACAGAAATGAGTCGGAAACTGCCTCTCTTCTTTTGTCATATACTACTCTAAACCTGTCAAATTGGATATTATCTTCGAACATTCTCAGAAAGTCCGTCACATAAGAACTGTTTGCTGTCACTTTCACTTCTTTCCTCAGATTTCAATCTTTCTGATCCTTCACTCTACCAAGCCGAACGAAACATAATTCAAATTTTATCATTTCGATGAATACAAGACTTTGATATCATATCATACCAAAATTATACCCACTTTGGCTTTTTTTAGGGATAAAACACAAGCAATACTGGAAAGTCCCTAAGGCCATCTCAGAACGGTGCCTATGCGAAATTAGCGATTCACATTGGATTTGAACATTGGAGATTGAATTCATTTGGAAAAAAGTTCTCAGGAAGTTTATTCCACATAAACGCAGTTCCCCAGATGAAAAAGTTCTCAATCGGTGCAGTTCGAAGTGTACTGAGTTGAAACTCAAACCGATGAGCAGCCACAGACCGTCGCGTATTTCTGATATGTACCGCTTTTGGTGGAATCGAATGTGCCAAGTCGCTTGAACACCTCCCGTGAAAGTATCTATAGAAGTGAGATAAATCTCCAACTTTCCTCGATATTCCAGGCTATCAAGGTTGATCGTGATGTTCACGTCTTCAGTCAGGCAGATTGCTCTTTTCTGGATAGAATCCAGCAATTTCAAGGTAAGTTTGGGGGCAGAGCTCCATACATGAGAACAATACTACAAAGGTCTGATCTGACCTTTATGAAGCATCAAAAGTTGCTGAGGTGTGCACAGTTTTTTTGTTCGGAACATTGTTCCAAGCCTTTGAGAAGCAGCCTTTGCAATTACATCGACATGATTGTGCCAAGACATATTGGTGTCCATTATAAACCCCAAAAAACTTATCGCAGCAGAAAGCGGAATTGTCTCAACTAACATTATTATATCCAGTTCGGAAATATTTATTTTCTTGAAGAAAACCAATGCCTGGGTTTTTGTGGTATAGAATTGAACCTGGTTACTCTCACCCCAATACGAAATCACTTCTAGATCCTCATTGCTTCTTATCTTAGTCTTATCTTAGTTTTTCATTTTGATGTGGGAGTGTTTGTGAAACATATCGTTTTTATTACACTCTGAACTCCTTCTTCGATAGATTTTTGTCCAGTTCTATAATGCTTTGACTAATGAAAGAGTTGCAAACAAACTCAAAATAACAAACTTTTCTGTGAATCAAACAATGACCTACCGTTTCATATCTGGAGTCTTCTGAAGATAGAGAAAAACCTTTTCTCCTGAAGATGACAACTTGGTTGGTGAAACGAGCCTCGAGAGGAATAATGCATTCCTGGTGATTTGAAAATGAGTTTTTGTACAATTGTCATTACAATTAATTAATTGTCATTACATTAATTAATGATTGTGAAGAGTAGCGCGTTAAAAATAGTTTTAACACTAGTGTTGCAAATATTTTCATCACGATTTTTTTTAACCAAATAGCAATGAACATAATTATACTATTTTTAAAGAAGTTATTTTTATAAACAATAGATATAGATATAATCAAATTCTGTTACAATTGTGTTGTATAAAATAATTACATTATCATTATTATTATCATTTATGAACATTAATATGAAAAGTACAATTAGAACAACTGCTGATATTGATACCTCGCGATGTTGGAGAGCCTTGTAATATATTTTAACTAGCTGACTTGACAATTTCATGGGCATTAACATTTAGTTCTTGCAGTGAAGAGAACGATAGTGTAACGCTGAAACTAGCTGTTGAGGTTATTTTTTCAGCAATTGCCTTTTTAAAAGAATTAAATTGATCGCTCAGCTACTGTTGTAGACTTCCATCTACCGTGCTCCTTAATATCCATTATATTTGCTCCTGATTCTGCTAGCTGAAACAGTTACCTGTATAGTCCTTTGGTTCCTGACGGTTCAGAAACTCAGCAATGAGCAGAGCATTTCCACAAACATGTTTTTACCATCTGAGTTGGCACTACATGTATAGTTTGAATATTTCATAAAAAAACGATGATGATTGATAACAGAAGGGCGTAATACAACTTATTTATTGAAATAGTCAAAGTTTTTTCCAACAACGAAAAAAGAACGACCTATTTTCGTTTTTGTATTTATATAT
>WOGP01011088.1:0-10075 GCA_015342065.1 Leptinotarsa undecemlineata
ATATAAAAATAAAGGCTGGGGACAAAGTCCTATGTAAGCCTAAAAACGAAGGATATCAACAAGTTAATACAATGCATGCAAAAAGAAAAGAAAAAGAATTAATATTTGCATAGAGCCGATTGAGCAAATGAGCAAATGTCTATTTTGTTTTTGAAACTGTTCACTGAGTCAGAATTCATAACATCGTTGTCTAAGTTATTCCATGTTTTGAAAATACGATTCACCAAAAAGTATTGTCCCTGCCTCGTTCCGAATTTTTCCTTTTTTAATTTGAGTGTGTGACCACGTAACCGCGAATCACTGTTGAAAACAAAAATTTCTTTCTGATTAGTATAGCTATACTTAGCTGTACGGAAAGATATGATGAGGTTCCCACGGAGTCGACGTAGGTCAAAAGCTAGCAGTAGTGCCATCCTCAGTCTTTCGGGATAGGTTGGAGGCACTTCACCTAAGGTCATACGTGTGGCTCGACGCTGTACATTTTCCAACAAGTCCTTATCGCGAACCAGAACAGGACACCATACTGGACCTGCATACTCCATAATTGGACGAACGTAGGTTTTGTAGAGTATTATGGAACTTGAATATGATGGATTAACGTTTTGCGGATGAGGTAAATCAGTGTGTTTGCATGTGGATATTATATGTTCGAACCAAGTTAAGTTGGCAATAATAGTTACTCCCAAGTCTACATGTAAGGACACTGTACGTAAGAATTGACCGCTTATTGTGTACGTATGGAGTGGATTGTTCTTTCATTGATGAAGTACGATGCATTTGTTGACGTTGAGAGGTAGAAGCCAATCCTCGCAACACTGACTAATCAAGTTGAGGTCTTCTTGAAGGGGATGATGTTCGACTAAGACATTTCCATACAGTTTAGTATCATCGGCTTATAACGACTTGCTGAACTATGTGTGAAAAGCCAGATCACTTGCATAAACAACGAAGAGGAGCGGACCAAGAACAGATCCCTGGGGAACTCCACTTGTGACTTGTAAGCGCGAAGAAAAAGAGTGACCGAGAAAGTTCTATCTGTCATGTAATTTTCAATCCATAGGTTCAGTTGGCCTCGAATACCGTGTGTGTCAAGTTTGTGCATTAGCCTTCTCACTGGGACCCTTTCGAAAGCCTTGGCAAAGTCAAGATAAACGATATCTCTCGGTATTTTCCTATCGTAAGCTGTCATCCAATCGTTCATGCATTGTAGTAGATTGCTGGTTGTTGTTCTACATTTGACGAAACCATGTTTTTCTGGTGGTATGATTGCGTTTTTTGTTATAAATTCTAATGTATCTTCTACGATGATGGATTTCATTACTTTGGAAGGTACAGATAAAAGACTAATGGGCCTGTAGTTAATTGGCTTTTTTTTGGCTTCAACATATTGAGCAGTCATCAACATGATTTCCGGAAATAAAAATCAACAGGCGACCTTCTATCATGTGTCACCCATATTTGGAATAACGCAATCGAGTATCATGGAGAGTCAATAGCTGTTCCGGTCTGGAGAGTACGTATTGGTATAATATTTCAGACTAGCAAAGTATGGTATAATCAATATTTGCCAATTTTCATTTGACAAAAACTATTCAAATCTTCAAATATTTAAATATATTCAACGTATTTTCCACTTCAGCAAAAATATTACAAATATGAACATACAGAAGCAAAATCCTTCAGCAAAATATTACCCCGGAACTTAATATAATTCCAAGATTTTAGTATCCGACAAATGCAAACTCGAAACTGATGTATCCAATTTCAGGGAGATCTTCACAACTTTCGTTTCATCTAAAGCATCCGCTTCTTCCACTTGTATTTTGTTGCGGAAACTCATAAAACAATTACCCCTACTTTCAAACTCGGAAGAGTGGTAATAAATTTTGAAGTTCACTTATATTGTGACTCGTATGAGATAAATGTATTACCTGCTGTCTTCAAAAGTTATCGCCGGATCCATCATGAATATCAAGGGCTCCATTTCCTTCACGGTGAAGTTTATGAACAGTAAAAACGAGTATGAAATTTCATGGCACTCGATATGAGTTTTAGTGTGACTTCTTTCTTGGTGCCACGTTCATATAATAAATCAAAAATCATTCCACAAATAGGATTGATCAATTTTGTTAAAAGAATGATGACATTCGTTTTGTTGTTCACAATAGGTTTGCGTGACATTTGTTTGTTACGTTCAAAGGAAAGAATTGAAACGAACTGCCATTATTTTGATGAAAACTGATTTTTAACTGAATTTCCGAGGTTAATACTTTCAGGCTACTGTATTAGTCGCTTCTGGGATTGCATGAAAGATGAACAATTTCAAGACTATTCCTCTTGATATGTGGTTATTTCACGAGATTGCACATTCTCTTCTGAATCAAATAATGTAATGAATATATGCATCCCTGGATGATAGAATCACTTCTGTGGCTTCAGGAGCACAAGTAGATAGATCAGTAGAGCTGAAACAAACATCTAGACTGTAATAGTCAACACCGTTATTTATAATATTTCTACTTATTTCTACACTCTCCTAGATATCTGTTGTTGTTAACTTGCCTAACTAATCTTGATGAACTGGAGACTATGGAATGGTTTCTTTGCAAAATATGATGGGCGACTACTGATTTTTTTGGTCTTCCATATACAGCTTGTTGAAATAATATTTCAATTATCAGATTTACCACACTATATATAAGGACACATTGTGAAATTAATTCAGAAAAAGTATAAAAGGCAGCATTGTGGAATTAATTCAAGTCACTCAAGACGTAGGTACCTAGCAGAAGTATTGATGGTACAAATAAGGATACCATTGTATGTATATTAAGTTTAATCTTTCTCTTGAAAATCATCACTTGGTGATCGAAGCACGTGAAGAGGTGTTGGAGTAATGATTTGTGATGAGGAAAAACTGCTGTCATATTCATTTCGGAATCTATGTTCATTGAATCAAGAAATAACTGCTCCCTGTCGGTCTCAAAGTATACAAAAACTCTCATTTCGCCACCCTCTCCGGTGGTTTCGATAAGATATGATTGGAGTACCTTTCAATTTCGAAGTTTATGCAAATATCTGTCAAGGCAAAACATTTCATCTATATTTCTGACATGTTTCGAATGGAGTGTCATTGAAGGATCAATATAATCAAACTGCTGCTAGTTAAAATTTTTATTTTGATTAGAACTCTTTTCAAATCTATCTTTAAATAGCTTTTCTACTGAGTAATTAACTCACTTTTTCATTTTTCACCTACATACTCAAAATCGGAGACACTGTTTCTGTCAACAGTACGCTGGAAAGCTTTCTCACACTTACTTCAAATAATCTCCCCATCATTCACTGATGTTTTGAAGTAACTTCCGGTCGACATATTCTCCAAGAACTGACCTCTTTGCTACACACGATATTTCCAGAACATGCTTTCCCAGAGTGTGTTGCCTACACGAGTATCGATTCTCTGCAATATTTACTTTGTACTATTATGACATGACACTACCGTAGGAATAGAAACACGTATATGCTCATAGTCTAAGTTCATCAATTTGTTCTCCCACACAAGAATACCCTCTTGTATGGATTCTCAGAGTATCTGAACTCTGTCCTAATTGGATATGAAGGTTGTATAAGCGTTTTTATCAAGAGAAATCATTCAATTATATATGTCTACATTCATTTGACCTTTTTTGTAGTGGTTTTGGAATGTGTAGATGTATACATTCAACAATAGTAATGGAAATTTATTTTAAGACAAAGAGATGCAAAAGAAAATAATTTGAAAATGACCCAATGACAAAGAAACCTGGAATGCCACAAAGGAAATGAATTCATACGTGGTATAGATTTGAATTATTCTTATGAGAGATTCATCGACGAATTATTTCCGGTTGTTCAATTGAACATAAAACGAATTCATTTTGATACATATAGAAAACGTGGAACTAAGTGGACGTTTCTAATTTTCTACAATCTGAAAAAAGGATACAACAGAAAACTGCTCCAGTATAATACAGGGCAAACTGAATAGTGCATTTCAAAAAAATACTACGTATCATATACAAGAATTTTTTCATTCGGCAAATATTCGTGGCAAAATTTTTCACGTTCATTTCTCGTCCGCAAATTGAAATCTGTTATACTATGACATTTTCGAGTGCAAATATTTCGTTGTCCTCAGAAAAAAAGTTTTTGGCTTTCTACTTTTCCATCTTGATACAAAAAATGTGCCAATCTTCCAAAGAAAGAAAGGAAGAAACCATTTTAAAAAAATTACCCTATTCAAAGATGTGTAGTTCATGCAACGAAGTAACTTTCAGCTACAAACTGGAAGAAAAAGCCTACTTGAAACAGTTACTTTCATATAAGCAGTGGATTACACGAAAGAAAAATACTTTAGAAACAAATACAAAATACAAAAAACACGTGTCTCTACTCAATTTTTATTCCAAACATCTGTTATGAAATTGAATCAGATATCATTCACAGGATTCCTACACAATATACTGAATTGAAGGGATGAAATTCAACTTACATGGAACACTGTCATCCTCACTGGTAGAAATCTGTTGTTTCGCAGCAAGACACTTGCCTTATCAACTCTTCAGTACCAAATCTTGATAACATTATTAGAAAGGAATATTCATCCCATTTATGAAATTAAGACCTCATGTCAAGGAATGACATTTGATCAAATGCCAGCCAATGATATCTTTTACAAATTGAAAGGGTTTCATTTTTAGTAGCAGTTGATTTTTGGGAAACATAGTTTTTGCATGATTTACACATTTATGAAGAGTTACTTTTTTCGAAATTGATTGTTTCCTTCCTTTCTTTGGGAGACTACCACTTTTTTGTATCAAAATGGAAAAGGAGAAAACCAAAAACTTTTTCATAAAAATCATCCTCTCCTAAAAATATATCCCTTTCAATTTATACATCATTATACTTTCAACATTTTCACTCTGAACCCTGCTTTTTCAAGCAAGTTGCCATCGACCACTTCAAAAATAATGGACGGATATCAACCAAAGGCATCAAATCCCTTTGGTGTATCTTCCTTCGATTTATTTCGTCTAACAAGCTGTATTCCTCGAAATAATAGAGTTCACTTTCCAGATCCAGCTTTCGGTAAGAAATATGAACCCTTTGTAATGGGTATTTGAATCTCCATAAAGGAACTATTCGAAGACGTATATTCCATTGAGGTCTTGTTGCTCGTCAACAAACAAGGCTATGTATTCTACATTATGAACAACAATGAGTTTCATGTGAATTGAAGCTAGATAATAGTTCGTATCACAGTAAAGTTCCGAATTGGGAGTTTCAGTGGGAACAGTCAGAATACCAATTATAACTTCTAATTAAGCGGAATGAAAAAAGGATACTACAATGGGGAATGTTCCTCAATTTGGATTATTACAGCAAATACAAGTTCAAACAAAATAAAGTTGAGTTTGATTCATGAGCTTTTCAAATTCACTTCGAAAACTATTCTAATTGATGTTTCGAAAGTTGGGTTTCAATTTTTGACGGGATTTGCTTCTAATTCATATATTGGCAACAACGCCTATACCAAGTTGAAATAATTTATACCTACCTAGATATTCTACTTCAAAAAAGGAAAAGTATCTTCATAAATCAACAATTAAGGCAAAATATTAATTATAGTTCAATACCACCTCCACAAGCCACATAAACAACAATTATTTTGTTATTTATTTATATAGAGGCAGAAAGGTTAGGTACACAAAATGTCATATTCACAGAATGTCTCGGAACTCGGAACATAAGTAAACAGAACAGCACGCCTCTGAAATATGTCATCTTCGTTTGTCTCATTCAGGTAACATATTCATTGTCCTTTATTAGCTATAACCGATGTTGCCAAATGGTGAAAAAGAAACAAGTCTCTTTAAATGTTGAATGCATTATTTAATTCCTCTTCTTTAATTATCTAAATACTTTTTTAAAGTAAATGTTGAAATTATAAGTTTAAAATGCGTTGTTTTAAAGCAGGAGGAACATTCTCCATTTAATACATTTTGAGATGTTAAATATTTCATGTTATTCGTTCCATTCACATTTCGAATAACAGTGATAAATTTTTTTATGGTCATCCAAATTTAGCCTCACTTACCAATACTAGCTAACTGGGTGAAGTTCGTATCATCTGAGAATAAATGTTGTGTTGTACTACCAGATGATTTATATTTACTTTTTTATATTGTTCGTGAAAGACGAAGTCGGGCCTTACTGATATGAATAGTATTGCCAGGTAGTTTTTCTGTTCAGCAATAGGTCAATAGGTTCAGATCAGGTCATTAACCAAGTATACCCACCCACACATTGAAAATGATAGTTACACCTACAAAAACTCACGGTTACCAAAAAAACATCAGCATACAAGAATGATAACATACAAGTTAATATGTGGATCATTTCCAAATGTTCATATAGAAAAAACGTTTGAAAATTTCAAAACGGGAGTTTCAGAACACAAAAAAGTTTTGAACTGAGGATGACCAAGTCTACCTATGCTTACCACCTTTTAGAGAATAACCACGATTAAGCAAGTTTATCGAATTGGATATGGGCATGTCTATCAAGTAATATGTTAGTGTCAAAATAGTTTAGACTTCTGCGGCTGAGGTTTTCAGTGTCACTGTTTTTCGAGTTTGAAATCCGTGGATTTTTGGAATTTCTTTCTGACGTTTCGCCTTGCTGTCCGATGACTAACTTGGTATAGCGTATTTATGCCTTAACAGGTAATCTGTTGTATTGGTACCTGTATTTGTACCTGTACCTGTACTTTTACTTGAACTTGTACCCGTACTTGTACCTATACGCTTTACGAAGCCTAAAAGTTAGTCATCGGACAGCAAGACATGATCGTTAAACCTCTGAAGAAGCTAGCCACTCGCGCCAGCAAAACATCAGGAAAAAATTCTAAAAATCCACGGCTTTCAAACTTGAAAAACAGTGACACTGAATGGGATATTTTCTGACAGAAAAACAGTAGAGAATATATTTTACAGAAACATACTACATATGTTGATTTTCACTATTTACAATCACCCAGCAACTATTATAGAAAGTGAAGTGATTCAACTTCTAAACAGTAGAACACTGCACTCCTCTCATGCGATTTCTTCTTCATCTACAGTAAATTGATTCGTAATATTCCATTGTTTCATTCGTTTTTTCTGCTCGCAGTGTTATAAATAACAAAATCCTTTGCTCCAAGCAAGACAGCTGCGCCCCTCGACGAAGCTCCTGTTAACTATTGATAGGAGTTAACTATTGATTGATTTTTCGGCCATTGAAAAATTGAGAAAGAGACCAGACTATCTGGTGCTGGATCCGTTGTTTCAAAATGGTGCTTTTATCTAATTGATTCACTGAATTGTGAATGGTTTTTACGAGATGATTGACGTATTCGAAATCTTGTTTCTTTAATTCTATAACTTCCCAAATGTTCCTCAAATCTCAGGTTGAAACTGCGACCAGTTAGGCCTATATATAAGGCATTGCCGTCTTTGCATTTGAGCGTGTACCCCAGATTTTTGAGTTTGTCCCGTGCTGGCTCACAATTATTTGAAACGAAATAAAAAAAGTAACGAAATGATATCTCGATAAATGATAAACAGGTTAGTAAATTTTTTTGACAACAACAAAATTAATTTTAACTCCCAATATGGATTCGGAAAAAACAAGCTGTTTTTTGAAGTAACAAATAATGTATTCAACTGTTTCAGGATCAGAAATAATGTTTGACTGTATTTTTAGACCCCTTTCTCTCTTTCAGAGATTGGAGAACGTATGATAAGAGACGTTGCATTATATTTATTGAAAGAATTTCTATGAAACAGAATACAGAGAATAAAAATGAATGATTTTTATAGTGATCCACTGTCTTGGATGCCATACTGTATATCAATAATACTCTCAACATTAAAAATTTCTCACGCTGCTGATACGGCTTCAGCATTCGTAGGTGAAACATGGAACGTAGTATATGAAAAAACACGAATTGGCATGACACAAATCCCTTCTTGGCCCAGTACTAACCTATCGAGTCTCAATCTAGATAAAACAAAATTCATAACTTTCTCCTCTACGAAAAAAATCAACCAGAACAAACAAGACTTTCTATTCGCAAATCAACTTACTGAGAAAATTCTTGTTGCTCTTGCCCTGAAATGAATGAAATAGAATCAACTGAGTACTTTGGTATTACGATTGATCAATCACTATGCTGAATCATCTGTATCTGTAGACTTTCTGTATCTGTAGACTTGGGAGGGTGAATGTAGGCCCACCGCACTTAGGCCATATGTGACCCATTGTACATCCTCCCGAGGAGTTGTCCCCCTAGGTCATCGTCCATCCTGTCCTTTCCAGGAAGGTGAACAGGTCACTAGAAGACATCTCCTTAATATCAAGAGGTTATTGGTTATTGACGATAACTCTGGACACTCGCATAGGACATGCCTGAAAGTTTCATCTTCCTGTTCACATATCGTGCATAGAAGTGTATCTACTAGGCTCATATTATGTAGGTGTTTCCTCAGTTGACAGTTGCTAGACTGAAATTCTACTATTGCGTAGATTTTTCCTGGTCATCGCCAGATATTTCTTCGGCGCCAGGTTTCCAGGGTCGCCCAAGGTGATCCTGACAAGATTACATTCTTGTATTCCCTGCCATCTCTTTGAGGATTGAGCATGGGTGCGACGTTTGGCTAGCTTCGTAACTGACGAAGTCATCATGCTGTAGTTGTTACTGGGTCCTAAAATTCTTAGTCCAGTCGCTTCCTTGACTAAAGAGTTAGCAATGCGATTAACTCAACTATTGTCGTGCCCTTTAACCCAACCCAGGATAATATTATTATCCATCGAGGCTTTGGTTAAATCTTGGTGGCAGTCTAGTACTAGCCGTGAAGTAACACGTTGTCTGTTCAAGGCTAATACGTCTTATCTACTATCAGTGCGGATTGTTAAGTTTTTTCCAGAAATACTTTTCCTGGTTATTTCTTTTGCGGCGATTGAGATACCATCCAATTCTGTCACGTTGGTATTTATTTCCATTTCCCACTTATTCCTTAGTGTTAGTGATCTGGAGTATACTCCTCATCCTTGGTCTTCTTTGGTTTTTGAGCCGTCTGTATACATATATGAGTATTGTATTTGCAGCATCTGACTCTATGCTCTGTTTTATTTGTATTTTGTAGGGTTTATTGAACAAAAACCTGGGTTCAATTGCACCACTGGCTGCCTGCAGCAGAGGTTGGGCAGTAAGCGTTTCTCGCCATAGGCTCAGCCTCAATTGACCCAATCCTACTTCGAGGTTTACACCAGCCATGCGCAATCCTGACATGGCCATTAACGCAACCTTGACGTACAGATCCAGAGGGGTCAGACCAGTAATTTATCCTATTGCCGCGGTCGGTGTTACTCTCAGGGCTCCTGTGAGTTAATCGCCTCGATTCTATATAATTTTTGGACGGCCGTTGCTTGTAGGACTTTCCCAATGAAATTGCTCCTTACGTTAACATAGGTATTATTATTTTGTGTCATATAATTTTGTGAGGAAGTCAAGGCGCTTCGTCAAACTACTAGGGTCAATTGAAGTCACACAGGAAGATCAACTAATTAGTTTCGACGTGGAAAGGCTTCACACCAACGTTGCGGTCGAAGAAGCACTCCAAATCATACAGAGAAAGCTATCCGAAGACGGGGACCTGAAAGAGAGAACGAATCTACCTATAGGAGTAATTATGGAATTACTAGGATGCTGTGTACGAAACTATTATTTCCAATTTAAGGGCAAATTGTTTACACAAGATGAGGGACTGCCAATGGGATCGCCACTTTCACCAGTTTTAGCCAACATATATATGAAGTGATTTGAAACTCTGGTCATTGAAGAAGCCCACAAGAAACCTCGAGTCTGGTTGAGATATGTTGACGACACCTTCATAATATGAAACCATGGGAATACTGAACTAGACGCCTTCCTCCTTCCACATCAAGAGCGTGATACCCTCCATCACTTTCACAATGGAGAAGATTATTC
>WOGP01011089.1:0-10074 GCA_015342065.1 Leptinotarsa undecemlineata
TATTGCTATGCCAGAGGATAGTGGTGTCATCAGCGAAACATGTGAATTTACCACTTATGTCAACATGGACTAAGTCATTGACATAAATGAGAAACAATATCGGTCCCAAAACGGAACCTTGTGGAACCCCACTGCCAATATTCAATGAAATATTCTTCAAATACGACATTGGATCGTTTTTCACAATGATTTTTTCAGCCAGTTTAGTTGCCACAGAACAATAAAATGAATTCAATTCATCTGAGTTTAGCGTTGGCTTTTTTGAATCAGTCATATGCTTTCCTCTCAATTCATTGATAATATACCATGTTTCTTTTTATTTATTCTTGGAGTGTTCAATTCTGTTGAAGTAATATATATTTTTGGCATTTTTGATTACTTTTCTATATATACTCCTAAACTTACTAAAATAGTTCATGAAATGAGTATTATCGATAATAATAATGATAATAATAATACAACTTTATTGAGCAAAGTTTCTTTGAAGGTGGTTGACAATGTTTCGTGGTATATTTCATCTATTCAGACTTCCATTGTCTAATTGAATATAAACTAAATTGAAATCCCTGAAAGGATCTGTAAAAAATTAAAAAGATCAACCAAAAAATAACAATTTTATTAAACAATTAACTGAAATTACAAAGAAATAATATACAATCAACAACCAAAAAAAAATGAGAAAATCAAGTATTAATACGAGCTGAAAATCAAAAAGTTATTAATAGCAAGAAATGAAAATTAAAAACTAAAATATTCCAAACCAAGTTACGTCACGACATTTCGATTGTAAGTATCTACAATTGTCTTCGGGTGATAACTGGACTCATTCCTCCGAGATCTGACTATTTATATGTCATTCGAGTGCTTTCACCTATCCCCTCTCCCCTCCCTCCGCTTCATTGGTTCAAGCGGGAGAATACCGTTTGGCAGGAGTTGGTCGTTTTCCGCTTGATTAGAGGTTTCTATATGTTACGTATCTCTACGCTAGCTTGGCTAAATGCGTTGTTGAACAACATATATGCGGCTTCTTTGAATTTTCTTCAAAACCAGTGTTTCTCCTTGTGGATGATTTCAGCTTGAGCCCATTTGATGTTATGTTGATGAGTCCAAAAATGCTCTGCTATTCCGGATTTGCTAGTTTCTCCTCGCTGTGTGTGTTTCTTATGCTCGGCAATGCGAATTTTCAATGGCCTCTTAGTTTCACCGGTGTATGATTCTCCGCACTCGCAGGGTATTCGGTATATGCAATTCTTGGAATCGCAGTCCGCGTTTGGTAGCCTGGTTTTAGTGAGACTGCTACGGATACTGTTCCCAGATCTGAAACAGGTTCTCACGTTATACTTAGACCCAATCCTTCTTATCCTTTCCGACAATCCTCTGATGTAGAGAAGTACAAGTACTTTTCGAGACCTTCCTTTGTATTGCAGAGCCCGAAAGCACGGTCTAGTAGAGTCTTGATGAGTCCTCTCTTAGTCGATTGATGGTGGTTGGATTCCTGGTTTAGATACTGTCCTGTGTGAGTGGGTTTTCGATATACAGATGTTTCCCATTTAGTGTAGTTCCTCTTCACCAATACGTCTAAAAATGGCAATTCCTTGTGGAATTGTTTCTCCATTGTGAAAGTGATGGAAGGACTTACATTGTTGATGTGCTTCAGGAAAGTGTGTAGTTCTGCATTCCCATGGTTTCATATTATGAAGGTGTTGTCCACGTATATCCACCAGACTCAGGACTTCTTGTGGGCTTGTTCAATGGCCAGTGTTTCAAACAGTGTTATATTGACTATAACCGGTGAAAGTGGCGATCTCATTGGCGGTCCCCCATCTTGCGTAAAGAATTCGTCCTTCAGTTGGAAGTAACAGTTTCGTACACAGCATCCTAGTAATTCCATGATTACTTGTATCGGTAAATTCGTTCTATCTTTCAGGTCCTCATCTTCGGATAGCTACTTCAGTATGATTGAAGTGCTTCTTCGACAGGAACGTTGGTGTAGATGCTTTCCACGTCGAAACTGATCAGTTTATCCTGCTGTTTGACTTCGATTTCCCCTAATAGTTCAACAAAATGCCTTGAATTTTTCACAAAAGATATTTTTTCTTGCAGTGGTTCAATTACTGGTAGTAAAAATCTGGACAAATTCTGAGTGGCTGAATCTCTGGAGATAATGATCGGTCTGAGCGGACCATCCCTCTTGCGGATTTTGGGTAGTCCATACTTTTCCTTCCTGAAGCATCTCTTCCATCTTCTGTTCGTAGAGATCAGTATCCATTACAACAATAGCGTTTTCTTTATCTGCAGGTAAGATCTTGATGGTGTGGTCTCTACGTAGCCCGTTCAGGACTCTTCGTTTCTTCATTGTTGATGTTAGATGTTGGACCTGGTTCTCGATCTGGCTGTCCTCTGATTTTCCATCTGAATTCTTCTGTCTTGATCTGATCAATAAGGGAACTGGTGGATTCCACTGCAGTTATTATTTCCAAAGTAGGCACAGATGTTGGTGCAGTGGCGAAGTTGACACCTTTCCTCAAAAAGGATTCCTCTATGTATGTGAGCGGGTGGAAACTCATGTTGATGACGTTGGCGGCATCACAGTTGTCCTGTTTTCGTTCTACAATTTCCAGTCTCTCCTTCAGGTCATTCACATACTCTGAAATAAGTACCTCTTGAGATTCAGATCAGATGTGCTGCCACACAATACATCTATCGGAAGTTTCAGTTCTCGACCAGTTAACAACATGGATGGTGTGCAACCTTCTTTTAAGGACGAAACACAAGCACTGCAGGAAAATCCTGAAAGCAATTCACTATGGATTTGAATAGCTAGAGATCAATTCCATTTGGAAAAACGTTCTCAGGAAATTTATTCCATATGAACGCCGCGCACCGTTCACCAAATGAAAGAGTTCTTAAACAGTGAAGTAGATAAGCTATACGGGGAATGGAACATACGGGGACTGTGGCACAAGAATTTCAACTAACAGAAGCAATGACGTTAATTAGTGGGAAAGAGAAGTGTGCAACGTAACCGATGCATAGAAGGATGGAATGAGTATCGGGTAGATTCAGCTGAGAGATAGCAACGCGACTGAATTACAAAAATTATGGTATAATAATAATAATGAATGAAAAATCGGACAAACGAAAAAAAACATGGCTGCCAGCATTGAAGAAAAAAAAACATAGCTGCCATCGAGATATACAGGATGTCTCGTCATTTAAGAAAAAACTATGACGTCAGAGTACAGGTACAGGGTGATTCAAAATACGTCATTTAAGAATCATTACAGTTTAAATGGGCTCTATCAAAATAAGTCATTTAAGAATCATTACAGTTTAACTGGGCTCTATCAAAATACATCGTTTGAGAAAAAAACATGGAAGTTTAACGTTTTAACTTGCAATAGCAATGAGAACAGTTTCAAAATGAGGCAATGACATTTCAAAATACGTTGTTTCACATGCGTTTTTTCGTTGCTCAAAATACGTCATTTGAAAAACATGACAGTTTAACGGGGCTCTATCGTTTTAACGTGTGATTCTTCAATGTGTATAAGGTGTCTCAAAATGCGTCATTTAAGAAAAAACATGACAGTTTAACGGGGGCCCAACGTTTCAACATGCGATCCCATTGAGAACCGTTTGAAAATGGGGCAATGAGTATTCAGCAATGCCATTTCAAAATACGTCATTTAAGGAACATGGCAGTTTAATGGGGCTCTATCGTTTTAACCTGTGATTGTTCTATGTGTATAGGGTGCCTCAAAATACGCGATTCAAGAAAAAAAATGTCACGTCAACGGTAGTGTAGCGTTTTAATGTGCGATTCCAATGATAAACTAAACACGTTAATTTAATGGGAGTGTAGCATTTCAACGTATGATTCTTTAATGTGTAACATGGTATCTCAAAAATACATCATTTGAGAAAAAACTTGACAGTTTAACAGGGCTCTATAGTTTCAACGTGTGATTCTTCAATGTGTACAGGCGCTCTCAAAATACGTCATTTAATAAAAAAAAAAAACGCCGTTTCTGGCTCAAAATTTCAGACCTCGTAGCGGAAACTTGTGGAATACCCAACTCAAGGTAGATGTGACGAGTGTGAGAGTTGCACGATGCAATATGTATGTGTATATGAGGAAAAAAATTATGTCAGTGTGGAGTAGAGATAAATCAAAGATGGTGACATACCGAAAGGGCAATACGCGACATCTTGTTAAAAATAGTAGCAGTAACGTACAACAAATCAAACGGAAGGACAAGAAATGCAGGATTCAACGACAGAGAAAAAATAAAGATTGCGGCCAGAAGGGCACTGAACCACATCTTCGTTAATAATAGTCACATCGTCACGTACAGCACGTCAAATGGAAGGAGTAGAAATGCAAAATTTATCGACAGAGAAAAAACAAAGATTGCAGCCAGAGGGGGACTAAGCCACGCGGCGATCACAATGAGAAACGTATTTATATTCAGATGTGCTGTGGATTTAACGTTTGAAAATCATTTAAGAAAAAAAAATGACGTCAATGTGTACAAGGTGTGACAAAATACATTATTTGAGAAAAAACAAAACAGATTGAAGGGGCTCTGAAGTTTTAACATGCGATTCCTCAATGTATACAAAATGTCTCAAAATACGTCATTTAGGAAAAAAAAAACATGACAGTTTAACAGGAGTGTAGCGTTTCAACGTGCGATTCCGATGAGAAACGTATTTATATTCAAAAGTGTTGTGAAGTTACTTTCGAAAATATATTGTTTTATATGTGTTTCGACCGTTTTTGGTTTTTCGTGTCGAGCTCCTAACGTTTTAACGTGCGATTCCTCAATGTGTACAAGATGCTTCAAATACGTCGTTTGAGAAAAAAAACCTTGTAGTTTAATGGAAGTGTAGCGTTTTAATGTGCGATTCCAATGAGAAACGTGTAAACATGTTAGTTTAAGGTGGGTGTAGCATTTCAAAGTGCGATCCCAATTAGAAACTTATTTATATTCAAAAGTGTTGTGGAGTTAACGTTCGAAAATATGGTGTTTTATGTATGATCCCTCAATATGTGTATAGGGTGCGTCAAAATGCACCAAGAAAAAATATGACGTCAATGTGTACAAGGTGTAACCAAATACACTATTTGAGAAAAAACATGAAGGATTAACGAGGTCCTAATGATTTAACATGCGATACCTCAATGTGTATAGGGTGTGTCATAATACATCATTAAACAAAACAACATGGCGTCAATGTGTACAAAATGTGGCAAAATTCATCATTTAAAGAAACAATAGTTTTTTTTTGGTGATAGAAGATCAAATCGGTAATGTTTTTTTTTCGTCAACACTATGGCATGATATTCCCATTTTTATGTTCAAACCATCTATTGATAAACATATTATTTGTAGTGAAATCGCATTTCATCATTCGACGACTTGGAATGAAATATCGGGTAGTACGTCTTTTTATAGTTTATTGATAGGTTTCCGATCAATTTTCGTATGAAAATACAGACTATCAGTCGATAAAATTTATCTCGCAACTACTATACAAATTTAGTATTCAAATTTCGAAATCGTTTCCTTCAGTGTGACAAACTGATTTAGTTTTTCAAAATTCGTCTTGAAACAAATAACGCATGACAGAATGACGGTAAAACGTTTATGATAGGAACCAGAATCGAAATTCCATAAGGCATTTGACTTGTAATTCAGATCACTTCGTGTCTTAGATTGAGGAAATTTTTGTTGATAATATATACAGAATGATTCATCTGTTCGTTCGACCGTTCTTTAGTTCTTGAAGAACTTATACAATGCGTATCAAAATACCTGGTGACAATACCTGATAGTGACTAAAAACAAGGTATGATATATAAACACGAATAGTATAGTATGGAATATAATTGAGAACAACGGAATAACGAATGGTACGTCACTCATATAAAAATCAATTGCAATTTCGTCATCGCTTCCTGCCTGAATTGTTTTTTGTTGATACCAAGAAAATACAATGGAAGTGTTTTTGCCGCCAAGTACAATTTCGTGTGTTAGGGTATTGAGAATATTCGTATCTACGTTTCCATCCCATGATTTGTCTTTGTCTGAATTAATTTCTCTACATTCACATTCAAAGGTAGGTGTAGGCACGAGATGAAATTGCCCCAGGGCCATCAAATTGATTATATCAGGTTTTCTGATGGATGTGAAATGAATATGCTCGAATTTGAAATTGAAAATTTTCGAACCAAATTATTCAGTTTTCATTAAATTTCATAATTATACAGTACTAATCAAATGCATGCTAATATCGTAGATACTATGATGAGAATTATATAAAGGTTTAATTCCATTTGCGACTTCTGTTTTGTTAGCCTTGCGTGTTCTGGAACAAATTCAACAGTTTTTATATGTACTTCTCGAAGATCTTAAAATATTAGCTTCAGTTTATATCTGAAGAGGGTATTTTTTGGAATTTCGCTTTCAAAAATTTTCAACTCGTCGTCATTGACAAATGTTGAACTCATTAATTTTGAAAGTGTTCTATTGCATCAATGATCGAAGTTATTGATCTTCACACATATTGCCATGAATTTCACGCCCCCTTTGGTACGTTTACATACAAAACGTTATTTATTATTGCAGTTGAAAGCACAAAATTTATTTTCGCATTGGCGGCGATATTTTTATCTACGCTGCGAGGTTGAATTCTTCGCAGCGGATATCTCGTTTGAGGCACTTTTCGATTGAGCACTCTGTCTTGAATATCTAAATTATTCAACTGCTTCGAAAATTTTCAATTTCAAATTCGAGTACGTTTGTATCACGTCCATCAGGAAACCTGATATAACTAATTTGATGGCCCTGGAGCCATTTCATCTCGTGCTCACCTACCTTTGAATAATGAATGTAGAGAAATTCATTTAGACAAAAACGAATCGTGGGCTCTTGATGGAAACGTAGATACGAATTTTCTCAATACCCTAACACACGAAATTGGACTTTTATTGGGGCATAGTGGCAAAGAAACTTCCATTACGTTTCCTTGGTATCAACAAAAACAATTCAATTAGAAAGTGATGACGAAATTGCAATTGATTTTTATATGACTGACGTACCACCGCATTCGTTATTCCGTTGTTCTCAATTATATTCTATACTATTCGTAATTATACAGTGTCATCTTCAAAGTATGCACCATATGGGAAACTTATTTATTAAGGGTTTTCCGCACCATGCACCAACAAAATACAGTACAACACACGTAATATACGAGGATCCTTCAAATATTTGATTTTGTAACAAGAGTAAAGTAATCTTATTTTGAAAAAACTCGGGAAATGTTATTTAGAATAGTTGTTCAGCATTGAAAAATACATCTAGATTTGAAGTTATGGCCATCTAAGTGAAGTTTTATTTTTTTACCAATTTTTTAAAATGGGGACTACGAAAAATAAATTTTTGCTAAAACGATAAATAGACAGCATCCTGTATACGACGGTTCATTTAAAAGCCTGTAATATTACAAATTACACAACTGTCGTGTTAACCACGGTAAATTGTTTTGAAATGTAAATTAATTTTCAAAGTTTTTGGTGCAAAGTTATTTTTATTTTTTGTTAACTCCAAAAATTACTAATTATACAGTATTGTAACAATAACTTAATATTCAATAATGTCAAATGACAAAACATCAATTTAAAATAGGCATTTCAGAACAAACTCATTGATTTTCTGGATATTAAACTTAAAACACTTATTTTGGACAAGAAAATTTCCAGGAAATCAGGAGTTTGTTCAGAAATAAATATAAATTTGAAAATGTCTGTATAGGATGAAACTGCAGTAACGTTAGTTACAAATAAAAGTGGTAAAAACCAGAAAGTTTCATTTCTCTTTTCTTCGTTAATTCCAATTTATATTAACTGCTTTTAAAGAATGGTATATCTTCTGTCACCTGCTTTTTTCGTTACTAATGTTTAAATATCGCACTTCACTAGTTTCAATTCCGAAATAGACAAAATATTGATTGAAAACTATCAAAATCTAGGCAATGACATAACAATTGAGAACCTACTCAAAAAAAACTGTACTGTCTTCACTAGGTGACGCAGAATTCAGAGAACTGGTGGTACTAGTTCATGTTGCACTTCATGAAGGTACTATGCAAAAATATACCAATAAATTAGAAAATCACTTTTTTTATGAAACGCACACACCAATGAATTATTAATGATTACAAATGAACAATTCTATAGAAGACAAAAAGGATCAAACTCATGATAGTGAGTTTAATTCTGAGGTATGATTTTTTCAATTCTAAAAATGACCGCCATCCCTCAGAAGCGAAACTCGTGTTCAAACTAACTCAAGACTCCATTCCTGTTCGAGATGAATTCTATATTCAAAATCATTGTTGCTGAAATTGCAGAATAATATCTGTTTGTACAATTCTAACATGCCCGACCCTGAATACAAGATCAATATATAATATGATGTTATTGTAGCTTCATTTTAATAATGACACTTGAGAAATCAACAAAAAATATTGGCATTTTTTGGTATGGTTTTATCAGAATATATTAACTTACTCTTTCACTTCATAAGGAATATCCAATTTTTCTATAGGTATTAATTCATCAAGCTCTTTCAACTTCTGAATATAATTCAACTTCTTCCCAAACTTTGCACTGATGAGAGGTCTGAATATCTGAGAGACAATCTTGAGAAAGCTTGTAGGATGGACCAGGTACAAAGCTTTCAAGTTTTTTTTGTAATTTCTATCGAAGGCCTTATACGCTTGAACCAGCCATCCTAGAGAAGGTTTATTTCTGCTTGTAAGGCCATAATGAAAATAGATCAGGCTGTAGTCCTGCTTTACGTAACTTTCTAAGGTGTATTTCAAATAGCTGAAAAATTAAAGGAAAATTTCGTAGGTATTATCAAAAAAAATTATTGGATATTACATTTTCTAATAAATTACAACCTTATACTTTATGAAGTTCAAAAAGTATCACAAATTATCTCACAAACTTAAAGTTCGAAATATTTTTTAATTAGAAATCTACTGATAATCTTAGGACCGAAAACAAAAGTTTAAATTGATGAGGTAAAATGAGATTTTGTATAAGGTGCAAAACAAATAAATTTAAGTTGCAGTTTGCATTACTCGTGAAAATGCCAATAAATATATCAGGAAATATGCCAGACCCTATCGACGTCGGGTAAAATTCAGGTAAAATGGTACTACTTTTACTACTTACCTACTTCATAAAAATGATTGTGGTCACGTGGCCTAGTGACCATCAATTTTTTTTAATATAAAGGGGGATCACGTATCTACTGATTCTGAAGGCCTTCTGAGACTCTATACAACACAGCTATGTTTGTGAAAATCGGCCAAGCCGTTTCAAACTGACATACGTTTGAAATTTACTTCAAATTTGATACTAATAAATTAAAAACCTAAATAACAACAAAATTT
The DNA here is from genome assembly GCA_015342065.1 of Leptinotarsa undecemlineata. NCBI lineage: Eukaryota > Metazoa > Arthropoda > Insecta > Coleoptera > Chrysomelidae > Leptinotarsa > Leptinotarsa undecemlineata. Next base: position 9,475 of record WOGP01011089.1, read on the forward strand.
CAAGTAATAATTTCAACTATTTTAACAAGTGCTCTAAATATTCACCGTTCACTTCTTGACAGAAAAAGGTCGATTTTGGAATTCATTCCGAACATTATTAAATATTTTCGGAGTAATATTGTAACACACATCTGTTATTCAGTCCATAAGTTCCTGGAGTGACTGTAGCTGTGTGACGTACATCTCAGATTGTATGTACTTCATAGAAAAAAGTCCAGTGTCATATCAGGTGACCTAGCTGGCCATTCAATGGGGCCACGTCGGCCTATCCACCTTCCCTGAAAATTCTCGTTAAGCCATTCTCGGACTGATCTGTAGTAGTGAGGGGATGCACCATTTTATTGAAAGGTAACATCCATGGTAAATTAATTTGAGTTTGCCCCAAACACTTCTTGAATACTTTGATGGATCTGATTTTGAGGCATATTCAAATGCAGATGTCCAGTTACATTTTCTGCCACTGCTACTGGGGGTTCATATAGACGACAGATTGAACTGGTCATGTCATGTTGACAAACTGGCCAAGAAATTATCAAGTGCAATATTTATGATTCGTAGACTGAAGGATTTCGCCGGTATAAGAGCGGTCAAATCTTCGTA
>WOGP01011090.1:0-10074 GCA_015342065.1 Leptinotarsa undecemlineata
GTAACATTAAATAACTGAAAATCTACCACTGAAAAATAATATGCCAACGCCTATGTCGAAGCGGGAATTCCTTCTCTGTGCTGTTCCAATTGGTATTGGAAATACTATACTAACCTTCATGATATTCCACTCATAAGTTTGTGAGTTACTGTACGAAAGTTACATTACTTTTGTTATTTTCAAATAATGAATTAAAAACAATTTGGTTTTTTATTTTAAACTGCTTCTTGATGTAAAAAATAACTGTTCAAACGTGGTCGTAGAGACACCGATGATGAAGAATGCAGTGGATGACCAAATGAGGCAGTAACACAAAAAAAACATAAAAAATCCACAAAACCGTTTTGAATGATCGAAAAGTGAAGTTTCATGAATTAATAGACATGATAATTTTGTTTATCATTCATGAAAAATACATAGAAGGAAAAGGGTTAGCCAAAGGCCTATCTTCCGCTCCTCCCAAAAAGTATACACTGAGTGTAAGAAAATAATTATAAAAATACTTATTTACTATCATAACAATGGTAGAGAAGGGAAAAAATAATAGATCATGTAGTTTATAATAACTCCTAATATTTTTGACATTATTTTGGTCAGTTTAACAATTTCATTGCACTACCATGCATTGAATTTTAAATTAGCACTGAGCAGTGCGCATTTGTGATTTTATTTCTTACTTCAATTAATGAAAATTATGAAAGGGGTAAAATTTCATTCAGATAAGAAGGGGCTATATAAGAAAAACAGTCTTGAAATTTGGAAGTACGGTGCCTAGGTATGTTGAATGAGTCAATTCTCAAATTGATCATATGTATGTCAGAATGCCTGTTTAATAAACTATATAAATAACTAGATGTTTTAGTTTGAAGCAACTTGAACAACAACATTTTTATCAAATATTGGACTCTGTACCTCACATTCAGCTCCTCCATTTTCAACAAAAATGCTGTGACATGTTCCCCATATGCTATACAGCATACGAATCGTATGCAAGCATTTTGTATACATTGTAACTTCTACTTGTTATATTGCGGCAAGAAATTGTAATACACAGAAAAACAATACTCAGTCAATATCTGCGTTATCGAGAGTGAGCCTAAAGTTACACTGAGTTTATACTATTTGTCTCTGAGACCCTATGCATAAGGCCAAATCACTATTTGAATCGACTTTCAGTCCATGATTCTCCGAGTATAGGAATGTTTGATGCAAATCTGTGTTTATATTGGCCACGCATTTTTCTGTATCGTTATTATGAGAAGAAACATATAACTGTATATCATCTACGTATAAATGTACTTGACAATGTGGAGTAATCAAAAAGAAACACTGAAAACATCAAAGGTCCTAAAATACTTCCCTGCGGTACACCCGAGATTGTTTCTTTTGGGGATGACCATAAGTAATCATCCAGTTTGACCCAGTATGATTGGCCTGTGAGATAGCTGATCATCTATTCAAGGGAAATGTCATCGAATCCTATGAACTTGAGCTTGCTGGTGAGTAAATCTAAATTAACTAAATTGAAAGCGTTACTTTGATCAACTAATACTAAAATGGTAACTTTTGATTGATTTTTCAATTACATATCTAGTTGCCAATAATAATTCAGTTTCTAGAAACGCAACTCTTCAATTGTTGGACCCTCTTTATATCAGCGGAATTTATTTATCTGAGATATTCTGGCTTAAGGAGTTCTGCCATCGATATTTTATAGTCAGTTCGACTTCCTTCCGCTCCAATTGGATTTCCCGTGACTGATGAGACTCTCTTCCTTTTTCGTTTCTCTTCGGGCTTTTTTATTTTCTGCGGTGAAGCCTCTTTGATAGAATTCGTAGAAGATATACTTTTTCAGCGATTCTCATCACCGCTTCCTTTTACGACTTTCACGAAATATGCGCCTGATGGCCGATGCTAACAGCCTTTTTCATAGACAAGTAGGGATATACAGTCTGAGGGTCTGAATTTTTTCGTCACTGATTATGTTCCTTCAAGTATTTATTGCATTGATTAATTTTTTTGGAGTTTGCAGTTAGTGATTTTTATATCAAGGAATTGCCCAATATTCAATAGAAATCCTAACATATTCAAGTAACACTTCACCCTGTGTTTTCTGTGAACATCATACGATAGCTTCCTCGGGCGTTTTCATATCAGTATGAACACTATACAGTATATTCCTCACGCGTTTTTATACTTCTACGAACACTTCACAATCAGGCGTGTTTATACTAGTAGAAACATCATACAATAGCTTCCTCGGGCGTTTTCACATCAGTATGAACACTATACAGTATATTCCTCAGGCGTATTTATACTTCTACTAACACTTTACAATAGCTTCTTTAGGTGTGTTCATACTAGTAGAGACATCATACAATAGCTTTCTCAGGCGTATTAATACTATACAGTAGATTCCTCAGGATTGTTTATTCTGCTACGAGCACTATGCGATAGCTTCCTCAAACGTATCCATACTAGTATGAACACTACACAACATCTCCGTCATACTAGTATGAATACCATACAATAGCTTCCTGCGACATGTTCATAGTGTTAAGAACACTATGCAATAGCATCCTCAGGCGTGTGTATCCTATTGAAAACATACCTGAAGAATGAAAAAAGAAATGAAAATTTCCGGAGTGTAATAGTGTTCATGTGGGACAATGCGGACGAAATTTCCAAAAACGGTATGCTGAACATGAAAGGTGCTTCAGACTGAGAAAAAATGATTCGACGTTTTCAAACCATTCCTTGGCATGCAACCACAAGTTTCCGAATCTAAACGATACAGAAATTCAGCACTATGCAAGGAAGGGTTGCAAACTTAATTATTTAGAATCCTTAAAAATTTACAAGCATAAACATTGCGGTTGCTACCTGTTAAATGATCAAATCGATTCAATTCACTCTCCGGTTTATTTAAATTGGCAGATCCGCATTGTGAACTGTAAATCCAGGTACTCAATCAAGTACCTGAATGGTATATATTGGCGAATGTGATGAATAATTGTTAGTTTATTGTGTAACTTCGGAAATATCCATATAGGACGAAACTGCAGTAACATTAGTTACAATTAAAAGTGGTATAAAACATAAACATTTTCATTTCTCTTTTCATTATGATCTCCTACCACGTAGTAACAGCTACATCTGTCAATTTATACCTGAAGAAGTTATTCATAGTATTGATAATAGTACGAACACTAATGCTATAGGATAGCTTTCTCAAGTATGTTCATACTAGTTTTACAATAGCTTCCTCCGGCACAGTCATACTATTATGAACACTACACAATCGCTTCTCCATACAAGTATGAACACGATGCAATAGCTTTCTCGAACGCGTTCATAGTAGTATGAACATCATACAATGGCTTCCTCATATGTGTTCCTTCCATTATGAACACCATACAATAGCTCCTAAGGTATATTCATACTAGTATGAACATTATACAAAAGCTTTCTCATACTAATATGACCACAGTGGTATAGCTTTCCCGAGCGTGTTCAAATTAGTAAGAACCCTACGCGATAGCTTTCTCAGGCGTGTTTATACCATTAAAAGCATACCTGAAGGTGCTATTTATAGTGTTCATACTAGTATAAACGCCACACAACAGCTTCCTTTATTAATAGTATGAATGCTTCCCCATGTGTTCATACTAGTATCAATGCGATACAATAATACTAGTATGAACACTATACAATCGCTTCTCCATACAAGTATGAACACGATGCAATAGCTTTCTTGAGCATGTTCATACTAGTATGCACATCATACAATAGCTTCCTCATATGTGTTCCTTCTATTATCAACACCATAAATAGCTCCTAAGGTATGCTCAAACTAGTATGAACATTATACAATAGCTTTCTCATAGTAGTATGACCACCGTGGTATAGCTTTTTCGAGCGTGTTCAAACTAGTAAGAACCCCTTTCCGATAGCTTCCTCAGGCTTGTTTATTCCATTGAAAGCATACCTGAAGGTGCTATTTATAATGTTCATACTAGAATGAACGCCACGCAACAGCTTCCTATATTAATAGTATGAATGCTTACCCATGTGTGTTCATACTAGTATCAATACTATACAATACGATACAATCATACTAGTATGAACACTATACAATAGCTTTCATACTAGTTTCAACAAGTATGAACACTATGTGATAGCTTCCTGTGACGTGTTCATGCTGTGACGTGTTCATAGTAATATGAACACCATACAACAGCTTCCTCGGGTGTATTTATACTAGTGAAACATACTTGAAGAAGCTGTTGTACGATGTTCTTACTAGTATAAACCCATACTAGTATGAACACTATATAATAGCTTGCTCAATTTTAAAAAAGAATGTCGACCGAAATTATGAAAATTGAAAGTAATATCAAGGCATCATCAAGTTTCTGTAAATGAAGGGGTGAAAAGGTGAGATATGTCTAGTAGCCTTGGCAATCAATGTTTTTTGTATGCGACTGTGTAAAATTGGATGGTATTCCAAAAGAAGTTAATTTATCATTGAAATATTAAGGCAGTTCATGACAAGGTTTCATTCAACCATCGAATTTGGCTCAAATGGCTATCTGTGCCACTGAAAATTTCATATAATTTCTATTTTGACAAACTTTTTGGAGTGGATCCCTAAATATTTGGATGTTGTGTGATGAGGAGGAATAATGTCAAATATGGAAAGTAATCATGAAATTATTCAGATTTATTTAAGCGACTACATGAATTGAAAGATGTTTCAACCTTAACTTCAATATATTCCAAGTTCATAGACATCAAAATTGATACGATCACAGCATATAGAAATATAAAACAATTCACAAATACGCAAACTTTGCGTAGATTGCATTCTGTGAAACATATTTAATTTCAGAAAAAAAATCTGAGTCGTGTCTGTACTGTCTTCATGTAACTGTGTAACTGAAACCATTTTCCAAACCTTTATGTGTAGCATATGTCACTCATTTTGAAATGGATTATGGGGGCTGACATTGAAGTGGGATATCAACACTGTTCATGAGAAAATCGTTAACATCATCATTAAAATCATGTTTACTTACTTGATTGCTTTCACCATCGATAAACCCATATGAACGCACAAAACTGCATGATCTGGTCTTTCTTTTGGTGCTCCACTAATGCAGTAGTAGCAGTCTCCTAAAATCTTTATCCGTAGTTGCTGATATTTCTGAAAAGACCATGTTCATAAGTTCTTTACTCTCAATAATAGTCTGAAGGAAAACTATTGGTTTTTTCGAAAACTTCTTGAACTATTTCCGTACCCTGTTTTCAAAGTTAATCAATCATATAGACCGACAGTTACGACGAGAGAAAGAAAATGAACCACATCCAATGTAGCGCGGAGGATTTGAAGAATAAAGAGGTTCTTGTTGCTTTCCAATTTGATGCAATCTATTCATTCGTGCATAAAAGAATATAAATCACAGAGATGTTGAAAATGAATTCATTCATCGTTCCAGTTTATAAATCATCAAAATTCATACATCACCTCTGCTAATTTATCAAATCTGGCGAACAATTCATTGAGCATTTTCACCAACTCTTGAGCTGAATACGTCGATGAAATCGCCGTGAAACCTACGATGTCGGCATATAAAATACTGAAAAAAAACATAATTTTCGAAGCGGTAGATTGTAATTCAGTGCTCACACTTCACAAAAGTATCTTACCTAACATTTTCATGTCTACTCATATAAATCTTCTTAAACTGGCTATCAGTAGAGTCCAAATCCTGCCTCATTTGAACAGCCACATGCTCAGGTAGGACGGACAACAGCAAACGTTCCTAAAGATGTTTCAATTACTATTTGAACAATATAATGATTATGGAAATGATCTATCATGAAATAATTATTCCTCTGTCTCCCAGTAATAGTAACAAACCTCTGTACAAAACTGTTGGTACAAACTATCTTTACTTGCCCTCAAAAACTGTGTGCAGTTCTCAGTGAGAATTTGACACTTAGTTATAGACGACGTAAACGATATTGTGCATACTTGAAGTTAGCGGCACTCTCAGAAGTCAAAAAACAATACATAGAAATGAACCGGCTGCGAACTAGTAAACGTGAACTATAGAATTGGCGGTCCGTACTGTATAATTTTTACTAACCGAGTTTTATGACCGGCTGAAGACTCATGAAATTGAATTCGACGTCATGTTACGGTGATCGAGAAATGCGGGGATGGTTATCGCCGTCGTGTTCAGTTCAGGAACTGATCGTGATCCGATATTGGTGCAGTTGAAATTACTTAAAATTTTTGTCATATGTTTGAAATGTGGTGTCCTTGTACGAGTACTAACAGTAATAATGAGTGTGATAACAACGCAGACTGTTTCCTGTGTAGTGATTCCAATAGCGATGGTGAACGATGCGAAAAAGAGATACCAGTGAATAATAGAGTATGTTTCAATGTATATGAGAATCTACATCTCAAAGTTTAGTTTCGAGGGAAACAAACTATTACAAGTAATATCAGATTTGACCGAAAATCCATTCTCAACTGTACGTAAAATAGTCAAAAACAAACCTTATGAACGCAAGACGCGATGTGTAACACATATTCAGAACAAATAACTAAATATAGACAAGAAAAACGGCAAATTTTCTATTTGGACCAAACTTGGTATGACACTCACGACACAGTTACGAAAGGGTGGACTGATGGTTCGAGAATGTGTACGCCTAACATGCCTGAAAACAAACGATCGCGACTAATTATTGTTCACTGCGGAGGAAGAGAGCAAGTTTTGAGAAACGGGCCATGTTTAAGATCTTCCTAAAAGTGGTAGAAAAGCAATTTGAGAAGACCAAAAACTTGACGTGGTACTTTCGTTCCAAGATAACCCCCACACCAGTTCGAAGCAAGTCGCACTGGTTGAAAATTCACACCAATCGACTGTTGTTAATATGTTGAAAAATAAAAATGGCATCCGTATAAAGTTCTTCTGACCCAAGAACTGTTAGAAGATGACTTTGATAGAAGAGTCGAATTCTGCGGAATCATGATGGAACGCTCTAACAGAGATTGAAGTTTCATACAAATGTAATATTATCAGATGAAGCTACTTTCATGCTCAACAGTCACGGAAACCGTCAGACATATATATACTGTGCAAGAGAAAATCCACATTGGATTGTTCAGGAGCATAACATACAATATCCATTAGAAGTGAATGTTTGGACAAGAATTTTGAACAATCAGATAATAGGGCCATACTTTTTTAGGACAGCCTAATTGGTTTGTCGGTATCTTCACTTTCTTCGGGAATATCTGATGCCACAACTGAATCAGCAATTTCCAAATAGAAGTGATTTATGGTTCCAGCATGATGGGGCCCCCATACCACGTCGTTGATGTACAAACTCGGATATTAATTTCCGAGGTAAGCGAATAAGGAGAAGAGGACCTTCCGATCGATTGCCACCAAGGTCTCCGGATTTGAACCCTTCAGACTCTTTATGAGGATACTTGATGGGCAAAGTTTACCAAAGTCAGCCAAATGATTTGGAAGAGTTGAAAGGACGCATCAGAACGGATATTGCAGAAATAACCCCCGCATTATTACAAATATGGGTGACATACGATAGAAGGTCGCCTGTTGATCTTTGTTTCCAAAAGCCATTTTGATGATCGCTCAAAATGTTAAACCCTTCCAAATATTTAAGGAAATGGTGGTTTGCGCTTTTCCCCTTCATTTTTGATATCACTTATAGCGAAGCGACTAGTCTATAATAATTTGGAATATTTCTTTTGACCATTGTGGGAATAGGCTGAACAATATCAATCTTCCAACAAGAAGGAAGAACTCTTTCCTTGTAAGGTTGAATTATCTGCAAAAAACTGGTGCAAGTTGATTCGCGCACTTTTCAAGTACGAAAACTGGCATTTCATCACGATAATTGTTGATACTGAGCTGTTTCAAAATTCTCCTGACTAGACGTTGTCAAAAAGTGTTGTTGCAATTGAACCACCCGCTTGTGTTAGTAATGGAATTGTGGATTTTGTGAAGTTTTTATCAATAGCTTTAGCCACCGACCAGAAGGATTCAAACCAGTTGGGATTAGCAAGCATAATAGTCCCATAATAGATTGATGAAAATAAATATGAGTTTTGAGACTGGAGATCTTGAATATTCATCTGGAATCAATACTTTCTATATTGTTCAAGATAATATCATAAATAGCTTCTATGTGGAAAAAATTGAGACTGAGACTAAGTATATCAGTAGAACATTGTCTACGTTGAGTCTGTATGATTGGGATGACCCAGGCATGCTGAGTCAAGTTGTTATAATTACTATACCAATCTGTTTATTTTCAATCCCAAAGCAGACAAATGAATTATTGGACATCAATAAACATTGAGACACCTCTTTCCTTCATCCTTATAAAATACACTCCTGCAATTTCAAAAATAGCTCTCCCAACCTGTGCCTGAACTGGGTCACAGCAACGCCAATCCGAACCCTAATAATCCAATGAAATCAAAATCCCCGGACGAACAATCCTGAATTAATCAACGCACCGTCCAAAATTGTTACCTTCCACGTGTTGGCTTTGAAGGACATTGCTCTCACCTGCTCTGCGCTCTGTTCCTCGATGACGAGCTTCACTTCCAGCGATTGCCTTGTCTCTAAAAATGCCCTTCGCTGTTGTTTGTCTTCCACGAGAAAAGACGTTATGCCCAAAAGGCTGGCCGTTACCAGCAGGATGCTGTTCGACACGTGCTGGAAGAGAAAATAATTTATATTACATCCAGGTGGGATTTATTGTAGGGGGAGGAGGAGTGGTTATATGGGATTGGTTTTGCAAGAGTTTCAAGAGAGAATTGAATTGATAGGAAGCCGTGGATTATTTTCGATTTTTTCTTGCTAATGTATTTGTACAACAGATTAATGCACTCACAAATTTATAATTGTATCTGACGGCAATTTGGTTTATTCTCTCCAAGATAATCAAAGTGAACCAAGATGTTTTTGTAATAATTACAGAGCGGGACGGAAAACGAAATATCCAGTGCAAGATATCCTATGACGTTGATCTTAAAATACAAGTTAGATTCAATCCGTTTGAGAAATCAATGGAAAATCACTTTTGCTGAAGAAACGACTATATTTTAATGATAATAGTAATGATTGCATTCCCTTATGTCACTGATTTAATATATCTCTTTATTTAGTTGAAAAACTTAATTCATTTCAACAGTAAATACATTGTCACATTATAAATAAATAATATCAATATGAAAAAATACAAACATTCTGATTAAAACTACAAATGTATAAATTGAAAGTTACATAAGAAAATCATACATAGGAATATACTATATTTTCATTAAGAAATCCTTCAATCGTCTTTTGAAAATATTTATCGAACCACTATTTTTAATTTCTTGAGGAAGGTCATTAAAACAATATAAAGCTTTATAAAATGAAGAATTATGTGTACTATTTTTTTATATTTTTCAACTTTCATATTGTTTCAGTATCTGATATTATGCCCATGTTTTTCAGCCACATAAGCTAGTTTATTCTGTAGATATACAGGTCACTATCCAATTTTGATTTTAAAAATAAAAAATTGTGTTTGGTACAACTTTTTTTTTCTTCACTGGTAGCCATTGAAGGGTTTGCAACATATTTACTATGGGTGTTTTGATAACTTGATTAGCATGTTCCTTGAATTTCAAGTTGCTGTCAATAGTTACACCCAAGTACACGAATTTGTTCACCTTCTCTATATTACTGTCATTCAATCGTAGAAATAGGTTTTCATTATCATGATCTCTATGTTTCCCTAATAACATCCATTTTTTTTACATTCACCTTCAGCAGATTTGCAGAGCAGTATCTATACACCCTTTCAAGACTAGCGTTTATAGTATCAACACTCATGTACATCTTCACTACTAAAGTACAGAAGGATATCGTCGGCAAATAAGTTGATTCTACATTCTTCTGCTATGGTTACTATGTCATTTAAATATATAAGGAATAACAATGGTCCCAAAATAGACCCCTGGAGTACACC
>WOGP01011091.1:0-10074 GCA_015342065.1 Leptinotarsa undecemlineata
GATGAGGCTCCCGCCCTTTTTACTCAAATAGCACGTCAGCATTTAACTGAAACATATGCAAATCAGTGAATAGGTCGAGGAGGACCACAGAACTGGCCCGCTCGATCCCCGGATCTCAATCCTCTCGATTTCTCTATTTGGAGCCATTTACAGCATTTGGTTTATCGTACTCCTGTTCGCGATGTAGAGGACTTAAGAAACCGCATCATCGATGTATGCAGGGTAATCAGAGAGACTCTAGGAATATTTGAGCGAATACGTGGTTCAATGCGCTGACGTTTAGATGCATGGGTAATATCTGAAGGTAGACATTTCGAACATTTACTATGATTTGTACATGTCATGTGTTTCGTTATTCATAAATTTGTTTATTACCCTTTAATCGTTTAATGTAGGTACTAACTACAAAATATCAATAAATCCAGTTCGCATTTATGACGATGTATCTCTGTAGTTGTTAGTGAAATAATTTTTTGCTGCGAACTGGTTTATTTTGGGCAAAAAACCCCAAGAGACATTTTTTGTTTAGAATGAAACAGGCTATCGGAAATACATTTTTATATGGTAAACAAATAATAAGACAAAAAGTTACATTGGAAATAAATTTTAGGGGTTGCGTTTTCCACCCCTTACAACTATGGGGTAAACCAAATTACTGGCTAAGTGCTTTTTGGTAGTACAAAACGTCAGGTTAATTTCAATATTGTAACTTTTTCAGTGCTTGTGAAAAAGTTTGTTATACAAATTTTATGTACTCCCTCTAAGGGACTTCATCTTAACAAAGGATGCCCCAATGAAGTTTCTTTATATGAAAGATTCTATCTTTTTTTCAGTTTCAGTTACACCCTGTATAATCAGTTTGATAACGTGTGCATAAAGGGTTTTTATATGTTTTGATCTAGCTTTGTTACTGATGAAATTGTTTCAACGGAAGGTAATTAGAAAATTCATGCTAAAAATCTTGACTAAATGATTAGACAAAATATCTGAAAATTACAGTAGGTATCTATAAATTCAGAAGTTTTTATTTGTAAAATAAGAAATACTTGGGCAACTAATAAAAACAAATGCATATTGAATATATAATTCACAATCAACTAAAGATAAAAATATAGAATGAATAAGGTATTCAGGCCTTTCGGATATAATTTTTGATTTGGTCGCATTCGAAAATTCACAAGATAATTTGTGTAATCTGTAAACAGCACATTTTAAGGAAATGTTGAAAATTTATTCTTCAAACATCTGGACAATATCTCATAATTTGTTCATTTTCATATTCAATAATTTCTTTCATAAATCAGTGATATTTTGCAGGTAATAAATACATGGGAAAAATGTATTACCAATTGGAAATATTCATTTTCATTTCATATTCAACACAAAACTGGATGTCTTACAAATATTGAAAAATCAGTTAGTTAATTCATTCTTACCAAGCAGCAAAATCTTACTTTGAAAGGTTGGACTACTTGTAGACCATTTAAGTGACTTTTTTCATCAAATCTTAGCCAAAAGATATTCAGTTGCTTCCATTTAATTTCTCATCAAAATTTAAAGATGAATAGTTTTACAGTCATCTCCTCTCAGATTGATTGAAATGCTGTTGCTTTTTGAAAATCACTTGACCAAACACTTCAGGGGGTAAATAATTTTGGTAATTGGTTCATTACATTTTTCATTTTAAAAGAATATTTTTCTTATATCACATAGTTATTCATTTTTATTCCTCATCAAAGATTTTATCATTCAAGATTCGGCCAATATCTGCGGGTCCATCCCTACTAAATGGTTCTTCAGTTGATGGGAGTGCTGGGTCTCTAGTCAGGTAAACGGAAAGTGTTTGCTTTGCACATTTTTCTCCAACTCATCACACTCATCAACATATGTTTCGTCCCTTTTCTTCATTGCATGTATGTTTGAATGATAATATAAAAGTTTATCGGTTGTGGTTTCAAATTTGGTGTACTTGAAACTTTTTTGTGGAATAAATATAGTCGAACTATTGTTTAATGATTTTCTTCAAATTCTGGAAAGTGATTGTAATCTGTCAGTATATTTTTCGAACTAATATTTTTAAAATTGAAACATAACCAAAATATGTATAGCACAACTAATATAAAGTTCTTTCGATATATCTATTTAATTGAAAAGTTCAGAACCAAATATAATTTTTCATCATTAAATATCGAACGTATTGAAATTTGCATATTCAATTTTTACCAACTTTTACTGTAGAACATATTTATTCTAATTCTGTTCTCCTTTTTTATGCTGCTTTTAATATTTGCATTCATCGGTTTGGACTGCAGCTTTAGAATTGGGAAGGTAGTATTTGCCGATTTTTTGTTTGGTGTTACCATCCTCTGTGCCGTCAATCTTTTGTGCATTCTGCATTTAATTTACTCCTGTACTTGTTGAAAAAATATTCTTGAATATCCCATTTTTCCTTTTATAAAAGTGTCATACCTTTCTCTTTCATAGATTTTTGTTCATCAAATGATCAAATTTTTCTATCTTTAAAGAATTTGTCAAAGTGGCCTTAATTATTCAAATATTGTTCAAATGTTATACCAGTACTTGTAATACTTTTTGTATTTTTCATGCTGCAATCCAGCAATTCCAGGTGAGACTTTCATACTCAATGGAATGCAAAAAATACATTTATGTCAAACGGTGAAAGCGAATTGTAGCTTTTATCTTTTGCAAATATACATGAGAGTGTAATTTTTTCATTGAGATATAATTTTTGATTGTTTCATAGTAACATCTATTGAATTTGCGTTTGATTTCTGTATAATGATTAAAGACGAAATTGTTGCAGTGTGAATGAACATTCACCATCCCGAAGATCTCGCCTGCCTTCGCAAGTGGATCCTTGTAGACGAATCGCTTCAAGGCTATGGAGGCAACCGGGCGAGGCCCCGTCTCCCCCTCGCTATGCCAACAATTCAGTTTCGATCCTGAGGCGGGCCCATAGTCGTACTAGAACGCCTGCTTCCACATCGTGATATTAATTTTTGGTTAAGTATAGGTTAAAACATGCTACGAAAGAAGTACATTGAGAAAAACATTTTTTCGTAATTTTCATTTTTAATTGTCTTGCCCCCCCCCCCCCTCTGATAATTTTGATACTCGGAAAATCAATAATTTTTTCATTTTGAATGCTGGGAAATACCTGCGAGAACGTGTTCGCTGTTTCAATAGGGAACTAACCACATTTGCAGTTTTCAAGTTATTTATTTCTTGAGAAAATTATACATATTTATTAAAATAGAGTATTATTTTAAATTAAACCCTTTCAGTAAATGTTTACTAATGACATTTTTCTGGATTCGTAATGGTTTCCTCCCACATGTACTTCTTCATATCATTAGATTCCACTGTATTTTTATAGATATGTAATTATGAATAATGTTTTTGACTGTGATTTATTTTAGATAAATTTTTATTTTGTGTTCAACAATGTAGCGCAATCAAGAAATATTACTTGTAATTTCAAATATATGTTTTCTTATATTGTGGATATTTGCATAAAAAGAAACGTACAATATCTCCGAGGTATATATTTTTGCTTAGATTATTGTTTCTATCAGAACAATTTTAATTACTTAAAAAAATGTGCAATATAATATTGTTGCTCCTTCCCGAGTATTACTAGCAGTAATTAGATTGTATTTATTGAGATAATTTGCTGTACAATAAAATTAATCATTTAGTAGTGTCGCATTTAATTCTTGTTAAAGCCCTCTCAAGTGCTTCGAACACAAATTTGTATTTTCTGTAGATCCGCAAGTAAAATGTATTTCATGCCAGTGAGCAAAATTGAATTCACCATGACCCCAAAAATTTGGTGTTGGGATCTGTCAGAAATAGCTTTTGTCGCTGCATTGACGTATGAAGTACGAAGCCATTGAATACAATTTTTGTGCTTGGACACAATGTTTGTGTTTAAAAAAAAATCTGTTTCTCCGTTAATCAGCTGTCCCGCCATACGAACGACAACTCTCAGAAATTGAGAAACTTGTGCGAGCTAAAGACTAACGAGGTCTTACCTTTTAACGTGTGATTCCTAACACGGTTGCAGAATCATTTCAACTTCAACCAGATAAATTCTCTCGAGAAAAATATCTGGTCGAGGAGGGAATCGAACCCACGGTCTTCCGATCGTGGGTTCGATAATGGTATTGGTATTATGTTAGGGTCCACCGAATGCAACTTTCGATTCGAAACAACTGGATGCAACTTCAGGAGTTCGGAGCCGCGGACTTTAACCTCTGTGTTCGGTGCCCCCGACTACAACTTTTGAGGTTTGAACCTCCAAATGCAACCTATTTTGAACCATCGAACACCAATTTTGAGATAGAAGTCACAGATTGCAACTTTTGAATTCGGAGCGACCGAAAGCAACCGTTATTGTTTGTAGTCATCGCATGAAAATTCTGAATTAGAAGTTTTCTAATGAACGTTATAGGTCGAAGCTACTGAATACAGCTGTCTGAACTGTCCAATGCAACTTTTGTATTGATGGCCTCCCAGTATAACTTTTGTGGTCGAATAAACTGAATGCAACTTTTATGTTAGGAATCATTGATTATACTTTTGAGTTCGGAGCAGTAGAATGTAGTTTTTCGTTTGGAACTGTTCCGTGCAATATTTTCAATTCGGAACCGTCGAATGCAACTTTTTAAGTTTGGAGCCACCGGATACTGCTTTTGTGTGTTTGGACTCAATTGCCAATGTTGACTTCGAGCCGTGAAATTCACTTTTTATGTAGGAAGCCTGCGTCATTTCGCACCGTTTCTGTCCAAAACTATAGTGTGCGAATTTTTTTGGGCTAAATTGAATGTATTCTCAACTACCTACATTCAGAAAATTTATGTTATTTGGGAAATCAATTTTTTATGATGGTAGGACCATATTGGAACCGATATTAAACTCACGATAATACTTTAAAATTAAGGTAAATTGTCGATTTCTTTTAATTTCAGCAGACTAAGTGCTTTCGATCAACAGCCAATAAAAAAAAAACCGCAACTGATGAGTTTCATTATAAGTGACGCTATACTAATTAAAAATCTTATGTGAGCAGGTGAAAATCTTTTGATTTTTTTCAGTTTAGTTTTTGTTTGGAAACTCGGAAATCGCAATAACGCAATAAAAAAACTATATTTACATTAATCATAATATATTTCAAATACATAAAAAAGATGGTAACTTCTATCAATTTCATTTTTCAAATAACAATGGTTAATTCTAGGATCTATCACAATATTTCGAAAAATATTTTAATTTGTTGTAGCACAGAAAACAGTTTTCAGTGTTTGAATAAAACAGTATTATTTCAATAAAAGTGTTTTTTTTAACTGTCATGTATCCTGGTATAGAAATAGTCTTCAGTTATATAACATAAGAAAAACGTAGAGGGGTTCAGTATTCATTCCATCAAAGATATTAATAATGAAAATAAATTACAAAAAATAACAAATAATAAATATCCAATACAAAACAATTCTAAAAAACATTAAAAAAAAATTAAATAGTAATATGGCTAATATAAATCAGTTCAAAGTATTTTAGAGTACTAGTACTCATTCATTACATTACAGGTTGAGACTTTGAAAATAAAAGTTCACATTTTCAAAATATCCTTAAATATATATCATGAAATCAATAGATTTCACGATACCCTTTTTAGTTACTAGATGCTTTTTCATAACTTTATTCATTCAAGACACTGGAGAGAGTTCATGACCTCAAACGTAACTCTCATTTTGAGTAGAGTACGCCAAAAAAGAATCAAGTAGTGTCGGTTCGACCAGCTCCTGGGCATCCTGACCACTCATGACATCGCTTCCGCACGTACCAACGATTTTCCTGAGTGTTGCCTGAAATTAAAACATAATCACTTTAGAGCATACACTAAAGCAATGGAAACTGAGATGATTTTATTTCACTGACTACAACTTTCATTCTTGATCATTAGACATGATTTTATATTGACAAATAAAAAGGTCAAAAGTTACCCAGATTGGCAAGTGTCTTATGGCAAAATATTGGATGTCTACCACTGAGGATGATAATGTTCCATGTAAGTGATATTTTACCTGTTTCATTTACTATGGATGGAATTCTGTGAATGATATCTGATTCAATTCCATAACGAACGTTTGGAATAGGAAGAGATACAGATACAGATACAGATCATTTATTCATCAGAGAAAAGTGTTTTTGTATAATTCAGTATTTGTTTCAAAAGTGATTTCCTTTCGTGTAATTCAATGTTAATACGAAAGTAGCTGATGGCTTTTTCTTCCAGTTTGTGTCTGAAAGTTACTTCTTTGTATGATCTACACATCTTTGTATAGAATGAATATTTTCGATGATTCCCACATTTTTTGTATCGAGATGGAGAAGAAGAAAGCCGAAACCCTCTTTCCCAAATCAGATAAATGTTCTTTAAGACACTAGGAAAGTGAACTAGAGGAAGACTACACTGTGTAAGTATAGGAAAAATTATTAGTGAAAAGAGGTTATTACATTCATATGTAGAGAATGGGAAATGCCATTTATAGTCAATTTCCATAATTGAGTCAGTTGAAAAGTGAGAACTGTAATATTTATTTTATACATTCAATGGTATGATTTGAAGTAACTTATCTCAAAATGTATAAGGCGAGTAAAAAAAATATGAAACACTCGCACCCTGGTATACCTGAGATATTTTCAATTTTAGCTGGAAAAGATGATGAAAACTATAAACTTGCAATTGGCAATTCATTCATAGCATTCATTTTATTTTAACAAAAAATTACCAGCACTCGACAAAATAATGAAAGCCTTGAAGACGAAACTATGTCTTCAATGATACGCAGAATAAAACCGTGAAAAACTTTGAAGATATTAAATTTCAGCTGGGAAATCCAAACAGAAAACCGCTCTTATTCGAAAATCATGAAATTATTTGCTGGAGAAGACATTACCTAGAACAGATAAGAGAGTTTCGACGTGAGAATAGAATATCATCAAGCTATACGAAAGTTGGCTCAAAGAATGATATACCATGAAAATATAAACGGCGACGTTTTTGAAGAATATTTTGAGTAAATATTAGACCCCATTCCACCTAACCCTGTGATTATGATGAGTAATGGAAGTTATCACAGGAAAATTGGAAGAATATCAACTAATGCATGAGGAAAAGCGGATATCATTGAGTGGTTTCGACAAAAAAAAAGTTATGGTAAAAAAGAACAATTGTCTAAGGTATGTTCAAATGAAGCTCTTTTCACGGAATATGTAGTTGATGTAATGGCACAGAAACGAAATATCATTATTATGCTTTTGCCCCTTGTCATTGCGAACTTAGTTCTATTGAATTTGTTTGGGCTCAAGTAATGGGTTTTGTTGCAAGAAAAACATGACATCTGAAATAAAAGATGTGAAAATATTCCTTGAAAAAACGTCTAATTCGAAAAATGGCGAAAATAATGTATTGAACAAGTTATAAAGGAAGAGAGCAACCTATGGAAATCGGACCGTTCAGTTGAAGATATTGTAAAACCTTCAACCATATCATTCGACGAAGATTCATTGAATTCATCTGATAATAAAACAACATAATTTTATTACGCTTATATCTTTCTGAATCAATAAACCTATTTATTATTATGTGAATATTTCAAATTAAAATGTTATAATCATATTATTTGTATATGAATAAATGAACATACTTATTAATTTTAACAAGATTTTTTTTATTAAATACCCAAAAGCACGCCAATGCAGTTTTAAAACTACCCAAAAACCTGTTTCGGGTAGAAAAATGGGGTGGAACCTGGTAAAGTATCACACATCCTTCTATATCAGCTGAGCCAATCATTAATTACTCTTTACAGAAACATCTTTCAACATTTTGGATAGGGGCGGTGTACCCCCTGTAATAACTTACTGTTATGTAATGTGCATTTTTGAATTTTTTATCCCTTCAAATTAAGCTAAGAAAGAATAATTTTCCAAAATTCAACTTCTCGGAAATCTTCGAAGATGTATGAAATTTCAAAACTCGACAGCATTGTGCAGTCACTTGAAAAGTTCAACTGCCTCTGTTTATTTTATACTCGTAGTTTAAGATCAAAATTACATGACTGAAATTTTCAGTACGCTAATATAGAAGTAAAAATCCAAAAAGGTAAAGCAAACGATGACCGTTTCAGAAAAAGCTAATAGACTTTAAGTTTGAAAAATTTGAAATATCTAAAAGTTGAAAAAAGCATTAAGGAAGTTCTGAAAAATATAACTCACCAGAGCCGCGACCAAAACAGCATCGCTGTCATAGCGTTCCTCCTTCTCGCGACACATCTTCACCAGGAGGTCGATTCCCTTTTCTTCAACGATCTGCTTCGCCGCCTCTCCATCTCCGCCCAGCCTCGACAATGCAATGATGCTTTTCTGCTGCAGCCGCTTTACGGCTTCATCGCCAACGAACTTGCTTCCCCGCAGCACTAGAAAGCGAAGCAGTACCTTCACGGCGCCGACGTCCGTCAAGCGCCTCCTGCCGTCCTCCGAGGCGGACACGTTCGCCACTAAAGTGGCTACCTGCTCCAGGAGGTAGATGGACGCAAGGGGTCCTCTGGCTTTGACGGCCGCCAAGAGGACGGAGGCCGTGTCGTGGCGGAGAATATGTTTCATGGCCTTCGGGTCCATAGTGCTCAGATTGGCTAACGCGGCCGCGCACAACAGCAGGTTCTGGCAGCATCTCGTACTACCGGCGAACTTTGTGAGAGATTTCACCAGTTTGCGAGAGTACTGTTGGAGACCTGGAATGTAATACCATTATTAAATTTTACGTTACAGCATTTTACATAACTTTTCTCTTCCTATTATTTAACTTCCGACTAGGTACTAGTTATCAATAAATAAAATGCCAGATACTTGATGCAGCAAGGCTTATAATAATAATAATAGGTTTATTGTCCAACAGTTAGCCATTTACAGGACAGTATATAAAATTTTATTCACAATACTTAATCATTAACGAAAAATAAAATGAACAAAAAAGAAAAACTAACTCTAATTATGATCGTGTTGGCCACAAGACCCTTCTTCATAAACTGGAAATGTATGATCTAAGGGGAATAGCAATATTTGAGTTTTCTGGAAAACAAAAAAAAAATTTTTGGGACTCATGATCAGTAGTCAATCTACACTTCCCGATGTTCTTCGGGAATCCTACTTATGTTTATAATGTTAGTACTTTTATCGAAAAAATGGCACTATTTACGCTGATGTGTGAAGTCAGCATTAGTTAAAACCATTGAGAATTTCAACCGGCCAGAATAATTATCAAAACATAATAATTATATAAAAATAATATATATAAAAATTATATAAAAATACAATAATTATCAAAATATAATACAATCCAAATCAATCTCAACACGTTTTCATCTCTCTTGCAAAGATTCGAGCCATTTTTCAAATATAAATTATTTTCAGACCAAATTCGAATTGAAACATGATTTCGGAAACACCTTTCTTGAAATTTATTCGAAATTGGATATTTTATTGGTTATTTAGAACATCATGAATGACATTAATCCTGCGATTTTACTTAAGTTGATATGTTGTAGATATTAAACTTATGTAAGTATGGAAACAGTAAAATAAATATTAATTTCAGACTAAAAAAGTGATTCAGAGATTTCGAAATGTATTTTCCAAATAAAATTCACTTCGAGTTCAAGGAAGACACAGGAGCAGTTCCAGTGATATTCTTACTGTAGGTATAACGGAATTGATCAATACTTGATGAAAATTTATATTTTTAAATATTAAAAATTTACCTATCCCGTGACTGAAAAAGTACTACTTAATCACAAGTATATTCGACTTCAATACTTGATCTTTCACCAAAGTGACATAAATGACAATACCCTTGAATCCAGGGTGTCTAAAAGATCATAAGAGTAATCTGTGATAAACGTAATTGATACTCTTTATTGTGAAATTTCCATTGAACAGGTTACAAAAACTATTTACTGAACAAACTAGAAGGAGATTTTGTCGCCGTAT
>WOGP01011092.1:0-10074 GCA_015342065.1 Leptinotarsa undecemlineata
TGTATGAGCCTGAGGGTGGGGAACGAATAGTTCCAATAAATTCGGCACTTCTCATTCCCCACAACGGATTCAATATCCTCCGGAGCGAAGGGCAACACCGGTGTCTCGTCAATACCGTAAGAGTGCCGTAGATGATAATATAGCACTCTTAGGGCCGCGTTATGATAATATAGCACTCTTAGGGCCGCGTTATGGCGATGGATATAGACCGAGACCGCATATGCTGGACATGCTGATAGCAACTGCATAAGGATCACAGGCGCCTCGCGGCAGGCCCTGCACCTTGTGTCAGGAACCTCTATACCCATCACGCGACTGCGGAAGGTGTTGTAGACACCATCCTGGCAAGCCATGATGGCTTGCCAGGATGATGGATGCCAGGATGGCTTATTATTATTATTATTATTATTAATGTTTACATCGTACATTTATTGAAATACATTACCTAGAAACTCTAGGTAATAGGCTCCAATAGGGTTATTTTCTCTGATTTTGGGACATTGGGTCTCCTGGACCGTTACGCCTTCGGTAATTGCCCTGCCCTTGTGCCGGTACTGGTCCTTCTTTAGGACAATCCTGCTGTTCGCATTTTTCGTACAATCAAAGACCGTGACCGACTCACCTCTCTGCAGGAGTGATATAACCAGTTCAAATTCGGGGTCTTCACATGTTTCTTTGACCATTTCTTTCTTGCCGGTGCTTTCTCTTCTCCTTCGGCTATCTCTAGACACAAATCCAGCCGGCTGGGCGCTGAACTTTGTGTATGATTTATTTTCGTTCTCTTCGATACGTCGCGATGACCGAATTGTGATTGTTGAGTGCGTTGTGAGTGTGTGCGTTTTTTTGAGTAGTGTTCGGGTCTTGATTGGAGTTTTTTGAATAGAATGTGACAAAAAAAGTGAAGGTGCAGTGGTTTTTGTATGTGCTGGTGTTTGGTTTTGAAAGTTGTTGGGATTTCAGACAATCAAGCTGTTTCACAAAAGGATTTTTGGGGAAAAGTAAGTTATTTGAACTGGATTTTTCGGGAACATAGTAGACGTATACAGGTTTGCTACGGTCCAAATAAAAAAAGTAATATTGCTGATGCTTTCTGGGAAATGAAATGTCAGACTAAAAATTGGTAAACGACATCTCATACAACTTGAAAGTGACAATGGGAAAATGTTTCTTGTTTTTTAATCTCCTTAAATAACGTCAGAAAAATTTTGAAACAAAATTGGCAAATTTCGGTTTTTTCGAATATCTCCCGAACTAACCGGGACTTTATAAATTTCTGAACGTCATTCGAATGTGTCCTGAAATAGGCAACTTTTCCTCACTTGACTGACTTTGGTCGAAGTAGGTATATAAGTATAAGTATATTTATTTGAGTTTATTTCATTAGCAGACACTGACGACACTTTAAGGGTTTTTCTGTAGTGCTTGTGTTGTATCCTTAAAACAAAGAGATTAAAGTGTGATTTAAGATGATACATCAACTATACGTAGAGGAAATATAATGGGGCATATTGAAACAATCTGCCTATATTTCATTGTCAGATGATTGCTTTATTTCAACCAAACTGGCGGTCAGTATCAAGAAAATGAGGAAGTTTAAGTACAGAATATAATTGTAGTAGTTAGTAATAAATTTCAATATTTTAAGATTAAGGAAAATAAAATTAGTCAAAATATTGAAAAAGCAATATGGTTTCGAATTATTTTACAATAGGTAGTGTGATTTTGGTAGATGGTGGAAGAAGAAGAAGAACTTTATTTATTTAGTAGGACATGTTCTAATTTAAATAGTAACAAACATTTTCTAGACTAACAGTAGTATATAAAAAAACGAATACTAAAAATAAAATAGTGTAGAGTATATAATTCGTGTGAACGGAATTGAGTATGTTGAAATACAATCTGGAGATTTATAGTGACTGGATATGTTTACTGATCCTCGTTTTAAATACATGAATGGTATTAGATTCCTTAATATCTTGTGGCAGCTTGTTGAACTCATCAAGTCCTTTATAGAATAACGATTTCATTGAGTTTGTCATTTTCCAGTTAGGGAGAAGAAACATATTATTTTCTCTCATAGAAGGTATAGTTGTGTATTTGTGAGTTAATCGTAGAAAATTTCCTCAGATAATTTGGAAGTAGCCAAAAGAATAATTCTCTACAGAGATATATGAATGCAACTAGATTATTCGTTAATTCTATCAATTTTTGGCTGGAAATTACATTTGTAGATTACATGCTTTTTTAATTAGTCAAACTTACATGGGAATACCCCCTATGGTATAAAAATAAATTTTCATTCTCCTTCCTAACTTCATAAATGGCAATGCTTATAATTTGGTGCTGTTTAAGAAGTAGTTCTATAAGCTATTCAAGAAATATATTTCAATGAATATTCATTTGAAACCAATTATCTGATAATTTGATCATTGACACTTTCCTTGATAGCTGGGTTTATGTGGAAAATGCGAAGTGCTGCCATTACTTTCAATAGCAATCTTCGCGGTTGAGCAGTTGGCGAATGTATTTTATTGCATGTATTATGTTATATTATGTAATAACTGGTGCAATGCAGTCGAGTTGCAACTAGATATTTGTCCGTCAAAAAAATGATATATAGTATGAGATAGGATATGTCTCATTACACGTTTATTTTTACTTCATTGTGAAAAGACGCTTTGTTAATTTTGATTTTGATATTTTTGTTGAATGTTGGCCATTCCTTGAAAAGTAACGACAAATTTCATATGTATAGTATTTCCAATACCAATTGGAACAGCACAGAGAAGGAATTCCCGCCTCGACATAGACGTCGGCATATTATTTTTCAGTGGCAGTTTTTCAGTTACTTATTCTTACAATCATAGCAATTGATCACCCCATAAAAAAGTTATTTCAACTGAATTTTTCCACTATGGGTAATTATGAAAAACTTCGAAATTTGAGGTAGTTGATTTCCGAGTCGTAAACTCTCAAATACAATGAAAACACAAATAATCACAACGAATTCTTGTCAAACATATATTTGCAAAATAAAAGAGGCCAACAAATTTGCTAAAAAAATCAAAATTCTTCTTCGCTATATTCGGATGAGGTGGAATAATCATCGGGTTGAATAAGCAAAGCGTTAAGTACGAAACCACTTTCATTCCCGGCATGCAAAATTATAACACGTTTTCCCCTTGAAGAATTTGTGTTCAAAGGAAAATTCTTGGTTTCGTCTACCCAGCCATATTTGACATCATGGATGTCAAACCAAGTTTCGTCGAGGTAGATTATATGTCTGCTGCATTCTCGGTAGCTTTTCATTCGCCTCAAATATTCTTGTTGGAGTTGAAAAATGCGTGTCGTTTCCATTATGGCCATCCAATTATTAAATTTTTTATATTTGAAACCACAAGACAATAAAACACCTCGTAGAGTTTCTGAAGATTTGTAAATGTAATCGGGATGGTCGAGTAATTTATACCAAATCAATTCCAAGGTTGGTACTTAATTTTTTCGGTATATACCATAAATTGTTCGCCAAATCACATCTTCTGTAGCACCAGCAACGTTTACGAATTTTTTATTCCTTTGTTTTCGTTTTATTGCATTGTCAATGACATCCCATATTTTAATGACTCGAAGAACTGTCGAAAGAGATAGTTTCGTTAACTACCATAAGAATATGCTAGTGAATAGAAATTCACAATAGCATTCTGTAAAGTGTGAGTTTTCCTTCTTCAAGCATTCATGAACATTTAAAATTACCCGCCGAACTTGAACATATAAATCCTTATTCTCAAATTCTGTAACGTAAAGTTATCATTTGTTTTAAGAGCCATATTGATGAAAGTACCCAAAAACACTAAGATTTTCATAAAAATCGGTTTAAACGATGAGATTGGAACCTTTGGTGTAAAAGTTGACAACTTTTTCTAGAGATCAATTACCCTAACACCCAAACACCAAACAATTACCTAACACCACAGCTAACAGGGTGCGCTATTGATATACTTGAAGTTTTTTGGTCCGATGTGGACATTGTTTGTTGAATGATGACTATCCTAATTGATAATTCGGTAATTAACTAGTGGAACCACTACCTGCAAATTGATTTTTACACAATAGATTAAAAATCGGACAAATTAATTACCGTTAATTACCGAAAAATCAATTAGGATAATCATCATTCAACAAACAAAGTCCACATCAGACCAAAAACTTTAGGCATATAAACAGCTAACCCTTGTATTTAAATTCAGTATCAATTTGCTTCTCCTGAAGATGCTAACCTTGTTAGCGAAACGCGCGTCGAGTGCAAAAATATCAGTTTGGTGTTAGGGTAATTGATCTCTAGAAAAAGGTTTCAAACATCGGTTTGCAAAACCACTTACTACCTTACCTAACCCTACGAACACACGGCACTGATAAAGAAATATTGTGAAACGGACAAAAAATTAGTAATCAGCCAGTCCAGCTAGCCGAGCCTTAATTCCTCAACTACATTTGATAGTACGTTTACTAACTATCTGGGCGACTATGGGCCACAGGCAAGAAATGTTTATGACTGTACTCTTATTTTTATTGCAGTTCCAATTGGGAATGGATAGACTATAAACGGTTGTATATTTTGGGTCCTATACATTTTGGTGTACTTTGAGTTATCTTATACTTAGCCGATCTAACGTGTATCATTTGCTTCTGCCGAATGTTTTCATCATGAATATCGCAATTGAGATGGAAGTTATTCTGTTAGTGAAAACATAAACTGACAACTCATTAATATATAATCCAATCAAAGTTAAAATTTCGTGTAAAATGTTTCTACAGGAATACTGTCGAGGAACATTGAACAAACATCCTTGGATAGCTTTTTGTTGGATAAGTACATTTTTACTCTTTGCAGAGTTGATCACAGTGGTCATTCCAAGAAAGACTCTCATCCATTTGCATGCCTAGGAATTTAACAGCATCATGGGTGTTTTTGAAAATATAGTCATTAAGTCAGCTGAATATCATCGGTTTTATTTTGATAGTTGTGAAAGCGGATTAACTGAAAAACAGGTCGTAACTATTGAAATAGTTTTAAACTACATCCAGAGTACATTCACATTTTCGTGTTAATTCATTCGTCGCTTTGGCAGATATCACCAAACTAATATAATCCGCATAAGCAGTTATTGTAGAATACGTTATTTTCCTGTCTATATTATTGATATATAATAGGAATAAGAGTGGCCCAAGTATAGATCTCTGGGATACTCCCAACTGGACCGACCTCATTTCTGATGTTGAAGATGAATAAACATCACCTTTATAAAGTTTGAGTAGGACACACTGCATTCTGAAAACATGTCTGGTATTTTCGTTAGGCCGCAAACTTATCAGACCACCATAATTTGACAAACGAGCGATATGGGATTCCAACTGATCGAGGTCGAGGTATTGAAAGCGAATGTTGCTACGTTTATTGGTTTTTCGTGTTATGTACGTAACAAAATATTTAAAATTGAAAGGGCTCTAAGAACAACATCTTGCAAGGGGCGGAGGGGGGCACACTGACTCCCGTGGTGTCGCCACTGAAGCTGATGCGTGGTATTCATATTCATTCAATAAATTGTAAATAAATATTGAATTGATTCTGAACTACGACTTTAAGTATATCACTAAATGATTTAGTTTCAGTTCTGCTGTTAGTTTATTTTGAAAATCAACAGTTTACGTAACAAGTCTGTAGATACTATTTGGAAATTCGTACGTAAAATTTCAAAAGCAAACAATATAAAACTCTAGAAAATTAATTGACAAAACTGAGCACTAGTTTTATTTCAAATAACTTCGTTTAATTTCTTCTCTCACGTTTGCCTCGTTTCTTTTCCAAATCGTTAACCCTGTCATTAGTGTAACCCCTTAGCCACCGGGGTAGAAAATACTTACAAGGGACAATGTTGTTTGTACGTGTATTTGTTGTTTATTCTGCTACCCTCCTGGAATATTGCAGTGTTTTTAGTTGATTTGCATACGACTGTGCGTTCTATTATCAAACTCTAATTAAAATAACTGACAAGGGAGTCCAGACACCTTCATTCACCCTGAGAGGAGTTTTGGTCAACAGCTTTAAATACAGAGAAAACATTTTAATTTGAATAACAGATATAAAAAATTTTGATGTGATAATTTCTGAAAGTTCAGTTGAATATGCGGTGCGTTTTGTGATATCACTAAAAAAATTTAAATCGGAAATTGCCGCGTGGAAAGATGGCGTATGTTTTATATGACAAATACGTACATAAAGCAATATTATCGATGACCAACACAACAAATTTGATTAACAACTTGTAAATTTGGCATATAAGTTGCAGTACGTTTGATTTTACTTTTCCTCTCAGCAGCATACCTGTCAACAACGTGGACCAATCAGAATGACACAGCAACAGCGCGGACCTATCAGGAGTAAGCATTCGCACAGACATTCCACCATCTCGCTCACTACCATTCCCACCATCACCCCCACCATTCTCTGAAAATATAAATACCAGTGAACACTTTACTCACCAGTCAGTCGTTGCTGAGACGAATTATAACCTCGCCGTAAACGCGCATTTCCAAGGTCGGATTTAGGATAGAACAGGCGGGGCTACTGCCCGAAGCCTCCACAGGAGTGGGGCACCCACGATAAAGGTAAAAAAAAATCCAAATTTTGATGGGTCAGCAACTTCTACGTTTTCCCTTCCAAAGTTTTTTTTGCAGTATTCTACTGAGAATACTTAAAGGTTCTTCTGGATTTATTCGACCACAAGCTACCTACCAAGCAACTCATTTGAAGTTTATCAATGTTTATGGTATCAAAAATAATCTTCATCGTAGTTAAATGAGAGACGAAGGTATATATTTCCAATACCGCGGTTCTTATACTATTGCAAGAGAGAGAAGAGCAGTGAAACGCCAAACTGCTTGATCTTTAAAGGAAAGAAGAAAGTTCTCCAAATTGATTTGTAGGTAGTCTCCAAGCAACATGAATAAGACGGCCATCATCCAAAAAATTGTGAATAAAATTGAAACATCCTAAAGTAACTCAGTTTGAAATAACTTTTTTCTTCTTTGTTTTTTTTTTTCTACACATCATTATTTTTTTATTCTGACGCGAATCATTATATCAAAGCTAAAGCAAACAATAATTTGTTTTATTTGAAAATTAGATTACTCACACCTTCATTTTCAATATCCAATATTTTTTCTCGTGATATTTTTTAAATACTATTTTTACTCTTGACTAATAACACAACTGCATCTGATTCGTCTTATTCTGACCCTTCGTACCGAAACATCCTTAAAGCCCACCTATCTTTACTACATATAGTACTCAATTCAGTTGAAGAATAGTGTGACGGCGGAATCTCATTTCAATTCTGATAACGTACCTATCACGAGCAGTATCATTCTCGATTTATTCTAGAATTTCTCAAGTAACCCGTGCGGGACGAAGGTCTTCGTGGCTGTCGATACCTCATGATCCCAGATTGCTTTGAAATCTCAGATGACCCGGCAATCTGCGGTCGATGTGGGTTTTAATTTTGTCAAATGTCGCTTCGATACCGAGAACAATATTTTTTGGCCAGCGGCTGTTTTTCGTCCAGTCAAATTCAATTATAGTCCAGGAGCCAATTACATTTTTGATGAGTCATTTCAAAAATGCTGATAACCTACACTAATGAAACCGATTTCAAAAATTCTTCCACCTATAGAAAGCTATTTCACCAGAGAGTAATATGGACAATATTTCATCGAAAGTAAAACCAGAAGATCTCAAAGTTTCATCGATAAGCTTCCACTATTTAACGAAAACTTTGTTATTTGGCAATACCATCACAGAAAACAGCATGATTGAACCACGAGTCCGTACGGCGAGTGATTTTATCATGCAGTTTGCATGTAAGAATGATGCATAATTAGACCCTGAGAGTCAAACACGATTCAAGAGAATAATTACACCTATATGTTAATGTCATAGATGTCACTTTCATCACTTGAATTATTTCATGATTTTATCGATTTGAAGGAAATATTTGCTGTGAAACGCTGTTTCAATGGCCTAACCTACACATTTGTCAACATTTCATAAGTTTGATGCAATATTGTTTGGAAAGTTTGGAGATCGCTACGAAAATTGTAATGATCTAATGTGCCCAAAAGTCGCACCTCCGCCCGGTTCCATGTGAAGTGGGCACCCCCGAGTTCCTTATAAGATACCAGATACCCGCATGGCTCGGTCGCGTGGTAGGTGTCTCACGTAGAAGTCGCAAGCAATATCGAATAATTTTCATTCAATATACTTCATTTTTGAGATGGAGTAGTAGAAAGCCAAAAAATGTCTTTCCCAAAAATCAGTCACTCCTAAAAATATAGCCCTTTGATTTCTAAAACATTGGAAATTGATTGTATGTCAGCGTGGTATTCGTGACAGTATTAGCAGTCTGGTTTGTTATCGTTGCTTTGACGAAAAAATGATAAAATTGTCCAGAGCGGATTATCTGAAGTAACGCGAAAAGAAGAAGTTAAAATATGCTGCTACATCACATTCTCAAACAAAATAAAAATTTTGTGACACTTTCAATTCGTAAGTTCTTAATTTTCAGTTGAAGATCCAAAATCGTATTCATTAAATATGGAAACTTATTCATTCACAGAGAAATAAAAGCACAATGAATTAAAACTCAAAGTTTTGTAGAGGTATTGGTT
This sequence comes from Leptinotarsa undecemlineata, assembly GCA_015342065.1. Taxonomy (NCBI): domain Eukaryota; kingdom Metazoa; phylum Arthropoda; class Insecta; order Coleoptera; family Chrysomelidae; genus Leptinotarsa; species Leptinotarsa undecemlineata. The sequence continues at coordinate 8,725 of WOGP01011092.1, forward strand.
CCAAATACCTGACGCTATGGAGAGTACGGTCAGTACGGAGTACTGAGTAGCATCAACCGATATAGTAAGAAAAAAATCCGATTTTTCATTAGATTCTGCTGATTTAACATTTACGGAAGTAGATTATAATTCGGATTTGGATAGTGATAGTACTTAAGAACGATTCTGAAAAGATGTCTGCTGAGAATGAAGGTGGGAAAAACATTTTATTTTTCTGACGATGAAGATGCTTACACCGCCAACCCCGTCCTAAGCGATGCTTATGCGACGCTTTTCTGGTCAAAATTCAGGGTGTAACTAAATAAGTGTAAAACATTCAAGGAGGTGATTCCTCATCGAAAAAAAATAGGATCTTTCATATAAAGAAATTTCATTGGAGCATCCCTTCTAAGATACAGCCTCTTGAAGCGGGTAAAAAAAATTTGTATAACAATTTTTTTCACAAACACTAAGAAAGTTACAATATTGAAATTACCTGACGTTTTGTACTACCAAAAAGACACTTAGCCAGAAATTTATTTGGTTTACCCCATGGTTATAAGGGGTGGAAAACGCCACCCCTAAAATTTATTTCCAATGTAACTTTATGTCGTATCATTTGTTTACCATATAAAAATTTATTTTCGATAGCCTGTTTCATTCTAAACAAAAAATGTCTCTTGGGTTTTTGGCCCAAAATAAACCAGTTCGCAGCAAAAAATTATTTTACGAACAACTACAGAGATACATCGTCATAAATTCGAAAATACGAAACTTATCTATCTAGTAGATCGCTATTAGCGACAGTGACAATTAAATTGGTATGACGCTGTCAGTTTGTGAATTTTCTAAATTGAATTAATACTAATTGTGTGTTGTTGTTCTGTTCTTAATTTGTTACTTTGATAATTCACTTGTTATTAAAATGGCATATACAAAATGAGGAAATGGCTGATATGCATTACGTTTACGGTCTGTCGCAGGGGAATTGGTTAGAAGCTTCTAGAAGATATGCTGAAATGTATCCTCAACGGCAGCATCCTTCTCATAGAATATTTGCTCGACTTCATCAACCATTACGATAATATGGTTCATTCGACAAAAGAACGCAGGTCGCCATCGAGAAATATGAACACCACAGCTTGAGGAAGCAGTACTTAATTTGATTGAAGAAAAACTTACTACCAGTACTAGAAAGATTGCTTTCCAGCTAAATGTTGATCATATGACGTTATTTCGAATTTAAAAGGAACAACTCTCATACCCTTACCATCCGCAACGAGTACAGGCACTGTTACCGGGAGACTTTCCGAACCGTCTTGAATTTTGCAATTGGATGTTGGAAATGATTAGAAGAAATTGTGACTTTCT
>WOGP01011093.1:0-10073 GCA_015342065.1 Leptinotarsa undecemlineata
CCCTTTATTTCTAGTTATAGCTATTTGAATATGTCAGTTCTGTTGAGTTTTTGTTTTGGTTATGAAATAATAAAGGCGATATTATTATTATTATTATTATCATCTACAAGAACGTCAAGTACTTTCGGCACTTGGTTGAAGGACGCCACTTCACCATCCTGACCGAACACAAGCCGTTGACTTTCGCCTTCGCCCTCCACCTGGGTCGCACGTTACGGGGTTCCGCTCCACCTGACCACGGACCAGGGTAGTTTATTTGAGTCTCACCTATTTCGCTGTCTCAACAAGCTAATGGGCACCGACCACCTCTAGACAACAGCATATCATGCCGCAGCCAACAGCATGGTCGAGCGACTCCACCAACAGCTGAAAGCCGCTATCAAGTGTCTGCAATTCGACCGGTAGATACTTACGCTCCCGACCGCTCTCCTGGGGATACGTGTAGCTTGGAAGAAAGATCTACAGGCCACTGCTGCAGATATGGTGATCGGTGAGCCACTTTGATTTCCCTGCGAATTGCTGGTGTCCACCTCCACCAGAGACATAGACGACTTGGCTGATTTCATCCGTGAGCTGCGCCAGCACTTCCATGCTCTCAGGTCAGCGACACCAGGCACAGCGAGCGAAAACTTTTTGTCTTCAAAGATTTTGCCGCTGCCACCCTACGAAGTTGTTTCCCGAGCCGAGAAAAACTTCACTTTTTCGATGTGAGGCAGAAACGTTTCCGTTTCTATCGATCGCCTGAAACCAGCCTACAGCGTCTCCGAAAACATCACTGCATCAGAGGGTATCAGTGATCGTGACGACGATGACGACTTTATTCTAGTTCCTCCAGGAGATAATCGAGCTCCATTGGAACAGGAAACAGCATCACCACCTGCCCCCAGGACACGCTCAACGTGTTCGATTCACCGGACGCTATCAGGCAGGCATGTATAATTTGGCAACCTATTCTTTGAATTTGACGATTTAAATCAGTAATCACAAGCTGAAATAATTCGCAATCCTTTTTTTCGTCTCCTCCACGCAGCATTCACAATTTGAAAATTTCATTCAGTTCAATAAATTAATTTGGAATATACAATTTCAGTTTCAGCTTTTATCTTTGCAAAAATTTATTCAACTTCCAGTAGATCAAATTATTGTATCAATGCACTTATGATTCTATTTCAGTATCTTAGTTTACAGAATATTATTTTTATGTATCTCTATTTTTCATGATATATCGTTCATCACTGGCAAGAGGGTATACTATAGGGTTTTTTCTGCAACTACTTACTTCATTATTGATTTTCATTTTTGTATCATAAATTCTTGTTGGGAAATTAACTTTTCAGAACTCTATTGTCGAGTTTATGTTAATTTCATCTCTCGAAACAAAAATTTATTGTCTAAAAAACAGGTGGAGATTTGGGATGTTTTGAGTAGGTACTCATTGTTAACACTTTTATGGATTGAGACAAGAACCCAAGTGGTTGATCCTTCTTGACTATATTTACGACTCGACCATTGTCAGTGAGACAGTTACTTAGCCAATGCATTCAGTCTGTTCAGGGATTTTGGCCGGGAACTAATCCTAATTCTGATTCTCCTCGCAACGAGGTTACACTGTTATTTTCTGTTTATTCATTTGGTGGTGTTATTAATAAATGTTATTATTTGTAAACGCTGAGTCCGACTGATTAATAATTCACCTATCACCAGTCCCGACAGTAACATATTTGAATTTTAATCACATTCTATACGTTCACAGACATAACAAATAGGTGTTTATTTCATAAAAATTACTGTTTACAAGTTTGTATCTGTCTGACTTCTCCCACTAGTCATACTACGGAATTTATAGACTACTCGACAAAGCATTCGGTGGTAACTCTACTAATATTGACTGAACATTGCTTATTCCGAATTACTTCAATATTCAAATCAAAGTAAACTTTGCACAAGGGCTATGATAACGAACGCACTCCGAGGTTTCGATAGGAGGCTCGTTTATATGAAAATTTCATAACTCACTGTTAAATATTTATTAGGTTCACGAATTGGAATTTTATTGATATTTTTGATATGAAGTTATAATGAGTTTGACCGCATATTGGTTGTAATACAGTTATACTTTATATTACTAGAATTCAGTAGTACCCCAGTCAAATTGACATTACATTGTATTTGCATAATAATTGCCAATGACGCAAATTGAATAGTTCATTATTCATTTATTTGATAATCGTGAGTTTCTCAATCATACCGTTAAACTTTTTTTAAAAATAGATCATCAAAACTGTCAAGTCCATCTGCTGTGCATCTTCTTTCGTGCTTCATTAACCTACCTTTTTTCAGTCAACTGCATTTTTTGTGGTTTCTAAATTTTTCAGGAAATCACTTTGGTTTTTGTTGCTTCTGTCGATTCTGTGGAATTGAGTCCCAACTTTTTGTGATATCTTACCTTCTTTTATCTGTACCTTTTTGTGTTTTTCCAAAAGCCGTAAGTATTTATGTGGTGAAATTCATAGCGTATTCAAATAACACATTAGCTTTTTCAGGCGTCTTCAATGAGAAATTGACATTCTAATTCCGATAAACCAGCAGATACATACTCGTCAGTGAATGGTGAAGGTATATTAATTTATAACCTCTAGCCTCAACCTCAAACGGTTGTGTGTATCAAGATGACAGTCAATAATGGACACCTTTTCGAAAAAACTAGTACTTCGGAGATTATGGAAAACATATTTTCAATGCATTTTGCACATTTTTATGCCTACTACTTGGGAGTCGTTCATTTCTACAGGGAGCAGTGCAGTCTCATGGGCTTATTTCATTTTTTCCTGTACTAGTTTGTACAAGTTCCTGCTTGGATATTTGATAAACTCTTCTGCTCATAAATTTGGGTTCTCCATAAATTATGATGAACTGTAATCCAATGATTAGATTAGATTTCCTGAACTTAAGGTATCCGTTCTAAAGTCTTATTTTCTTCAGGTGTCTTCAAAGGAAACAGTATCCAGTAAGTAGCAGATCTCTTCTTTATTGAAGCAGTTCTTCATTCTTTCCGCTGAAGTTTTTTCTTATTAAGGTTTTGAGAAAATTTTCTGAAAACGGAATATTCATTCAGACTGTGGAAATAAAAAGTATTGATTTGATGAGAATACCATGTTTCACATGGAAAGAAGAAGAGAAATATTTGATGACATTCAAGGAAAATTTCAACATTGAATACTGTAAATGACCCCTTCAACTTTATAGTGCAGTGAACTCTCTGCAGTGCCCAATAGAATTTCTTGGAATATTTCTAAATACTGGCAGATTATTTCGTAATTCTTGCAACACATTTGCAATTTTACTAACAAATTTTATTCAGTATTATATACTCATTCATTGACACGCTCATTCATGTTACCCCAAAGAAAAATTAAGAGGGTTGAGATACAGGGAGCGCGGTGGCCAAAATATTCTTTCACTGCTTCTCATCCATCTTATTCGATAGGCATTTGATGAACTTTCACGTACTTGTTGAGCCAACTGTGTTGAAGAGGCATCTAAAGGTGCGTATTCACCAAAAAGGCGAGCACGAGCGAACAAGAGCGAACAAGAGTGCAGCAGCATTCTGTATCAATAATCGTTTGGTGAGTACGGGCTAGCGAGCGAGCAAACATATGCTTGTTCGCGTTCAAAAAATATCTAGAAGAAGGCGGTACATCAAAAGTTGCTCGCACAAAGTAGATGAATCAACTACGACTACGAACTTGAAGATATTCGCTCTGGTGTGGACATGACATCAATATGTCGAGCGAACACGAGCAAACATACACGAATGTCATACTCGCTCGTGCTCGCTTTTTTGGTGAATACGCACCTTAACGGAAACCACATAAATCTGCGCAAGTTTGTATCAAGACTGTATTAAAACTATTGCTCATCTGATCTTAAAGGTTTTATTCATCACACCAGACCATAAATAAATACCAAACTAATGCTGAAAACGATCGTTATCCCTGGATTTTATAATGCCCAATAGTGTAAATTGTATATGTTGAATATTCCTTTTTACCTCTAGTTTGACTCATCGATCTACAAAAATGAATAAAAACATTTTGATAAGTTTTAATTCCTCCAAGCATTTTCATATATAATATTCCTCTTCGTTGATAGTCTTATCACAGAGGAGATTTTACAGGCGGCATAAAGGCAAAATAATGGTCCATGTAAAATTTGTGCAACTGAGTTGATTTGTTCAAGCTACGCATTGTGTATGTGAATAAAGACTTGACGATAAAAAAAGTAGGGTACGTACCGTTCATGATGTATCCTTGTTGCTTTCAGGCATACCTGTTGCAGAAACCATAAATGGAATATATTTCTGCAAATTCTCGTAGTGTATGTGAAAATTGAAAACTCGAGAACAACAGAGCAGCAATATATAGGGCATCTAAAGTCCTTTCAAATTAGATAGCACTTAAAGGAGATTTCTATAAGAAAATGGAGATGGTACACAAGCTTATAGGATTCAAAGTTTTAGAAACTTTCTCCCCACCAAAAAATGACGTATTTTCTGAACGAATATTACCGCAATGAAAGAAGATATTTTCCTTTTTTTGATCTGTGATAATTTTTTCGTCGGTTTCTCTTCCTGATGGAAATGATTTTCAACACAAAGGAACCAAATATGAAGCTTCTGGAATAGTATTCATCACTGCCAGTAATTTCACACCGCATCATCGATCCGTGACCAAATTATTCAGTGATGCGTCAATGTGATGATATGGATGTATCAGGCGTGAAGAGAATTATTAAAACCGATGCGAAATAAGCAATATTTCATCCTAATGAACTGGTTTGTAACACACTATACGCTGTTTTTGAAACCGTACTCCGTGACAGTCATAACCAAACCGATGACAATATTTTACAATTGATATTCCGATGTTGTATCACAGTCAAATTTTTGGAAATAAATAATGAAATCTCGTTTCAAAGCAACTGATTGGAAGTTTGGATACTTCACTTTTCACTTTGACCGTTTCATTTGATTTTCTGCTCATCTAAAAATAATCCAAAATATTCATATTTGTATCATATTTGACAAAGCTACTGTGCTAGCGAAACATGTTGTGATAAATTTTTCAAATAAAGTTTGTGCAGATCAAATCGTGAGGTGTAGTTTCTGAAAATATTCAAGAGATTATGGGTAACAATGTTCATTCAAGATTTTTCCTACATAGAAAATGTTAACAATTCCCCAACTGAGTGAGTCACTCTATATAGGATGATACATCGAATGCATTCAAAATTGATTTAGTCACTCTATACAGGATGATACATCAAATGCATTCAAAATTGATTTAGTAGGAAGAGCCACTCGCGATGCGAAACGTCAGCCACGAAGCGGTATTATAATTATTCAAAAAGGAAAGAATATACAGTTGTTGAGTGATTTTGTACCAGAGTGGCGAAACCACATATGGTTAGTGAGGAAGAACCTGAGGAAACCACCATTGAATAAACGAACTTTCCGTACGATTGTCAGGAATGTGGAATAACTAGTGATGGCCCCCAGAACAACCAGACTACAGTTCATAATTGGTTGTGATACAAGTGCATATTACCTGACCTGGGGTAGCAGTGACAACTATAAAAATAATAATTCAATCATGGCAACAAAAATTAGAAATTTTTAATGCAGACAGTAAACCTACGTTCGAAAACACGACACGCATATAGGTATATGTACTATATTCGGATTATTGATATAGAAAGATCAGAAGGTTTCATACCTTGTTCATCATCATCATGTTATGTGAATGAATTGAACAGTGGAGAATAAATAAGTCTTATTCCTAACGATGCTGATAAACCCAATTAGTCATCAATCTACGGAGGTTGAAAAAAAGGGTTTCATTCAGAGAGAAAAAACATTTTGCATTACAATGAATTATGAACGAGTTACTTTCAATACTGGAGTAGAGAACGGTGTAAGTGCCAATGAGAAAAGAAACGTTTGTGTACAAACACAAGAAATACATTACCAAATTATTTATTATTTATTTGATCACTCGTGTGGTAGCCGTTGCCTACAAACTGAAATTATTTTAGACATTATGTTCAATTAATTTCACTCAAATAATATTCTTCATTCCTTTTTAATTTGGAATTATATCAAGAAAAACCAAGTAAGTCAATGATGAGCGGTGCTAGACTAACCCAAAAATGTAGCGGAAACCCTCGCACACAGGTAGGTACGCGTACGAATCATCATCCTACTCATAAGAAAGGAGACTATACTCTAACGAAACGATCTCAAAGATTATATGGATCAGAGTATCCAGAAGAAGTGACCTTGAGATCGAATGGATACAGAGTTAGGTTAGGTAAGGTTAGATCTGAAGTAAGTGAATCTATTCGACCTTCCACCGCAACCCGCAAGGGTTTATTATGGCTCACGCCTATTCACACTCGATAAAATAAACCCAGCTTCTCAACGAAGCCGATTAGTTTGTACGATGAGTGGTCTTTCAGGTCAGATGGTAATAGTACGGCTCTGCCTAACTCTAAAAACCGGTTTTGGTCCCCAGCGGGGCAGGCACAAAGTATATGCTCTGATCTTTCATCATTTCCCAAACAGAGGCGACACACACTGTCTTCCGATAGTACCAGCCACCGCATATGATGATTCAAATGACAGTGACCTGTAAGGAGGCCTGTTAGACATCGTAGGTCATCTCTATTGCAGTCCAACAACTGTTCAGTATCAAGCTTCGAAGGGTGAATAAACGCCTTGGAGTGAGCAATCCTGGAAGATACTGACAGAAGTCCATAATTATTCTTGCCATCCAGGTGTTTAATATTTGTTTGGCGAAACCCAAAGGGATGCCAATGACAGGTTCTGGTTAGCAGCCTCATTACTTTTAAGGACAGTATGGCCAGAAATTCAGACCAGAGACAATCTGTTAAGTCTTCCTATCGGGGAGAGTCGTTTTTGGGAATTTGCTACAAATTTAGACGTTGCTTGGTAGGAACCAAGAGCTTCCAACGCTGCATGACTGTCCGAGAATATTTTTATTGACTTGTGTATGAGGTTGAATTCATCCAATCTCTCTGCACAAAATTCGATTGCGTAAATTTCCGCTTGAAATACAGTTGCATAGGTTTCTGGGCAGCTAGATATCTCTGTCCTGAGTCTGCTATTAAAATCACTTGCACCAGAACAGAGAGGTATTTTTTATCCATCTGTGAACCAACAACTATTTGCTCTTAATATTTACCTCTCCCGGAGGATCCAGTCCTCTCTACTCCGAAACAGTACTTGATAAGACAGTTCGTAGTTGATAGTGTACCCGAAATTGATAAAGTCATGAAACTGTTCTACGGCCAAAAGATCAATGGTAACAAGGCTGAAGGAGCTCAAAAGAAAATGCAGACTAAGCCAAACGGACGATTCAGCTGTGACAGAACCTGTACTCAGTGAAAGGAACCGCATGATTCTGATTAAAAATACGAAACTTATTGACCTTAACCAGGTATATTATAGTCAACTGGTACGGAAAGGAATGGAAAGCCACAAACATACGGATAATTTGAACAGGGAAAAAAATGCTGGGAACCTCAACCAAATATGGAATCCTATTTTAAGAAATTCAAGAATAGCAAACAACATGTTTCCAGTTAGGAAAGGGTCGAATAACGTTGTTGACCATTTACTAAATCACTGTTTTTGTATAAAAACAATATCAAATGATTTGCGTTATTTTTATTGCGGGTCCGAGCAGTTGCTTAAAGATGTTTTCTCCTTCTGTTTGTATTTGTGGTCAATAGTTTCCAATAGTATGTAGGAAAGAGGCTAAAGACTCCGAGAGGTCGCCTGGTATCCTACAGACTCCGTTGGTTACACTTGACAAGGCACGGGTAGGTACATACAGTGGTGTCGCATGACACCACTGGATTGAGCTCCCTTCCTAATTGTCTACTATAATGGGGTTACCACAGACGTATTTCAACCCTCAGTACCGCACAGTAACGAGGAAAAAAAATATTTCTTGTTGTCATTTTGGTTGTTATATTATCGACATGAGTCAATTCGAAACGTGCAGCATCAATCTGTCTATTCAAGTTAGATAATTTTGGATCCAGATTGATATAACTAATACGAAAAAAATCAAAATTGGTTGGATCGTGATTTTCAATTCTTTCATATTTGAATAAACGAAGAAAACTGTAAAAACATTCTCAACGCAGACTTTCGTCAGTAGAACTCTTGAAAAAATAAGGGGCGGATTGATCTGCTAATACACCCTTGAATTCACTTTGGATCGTCGGCGGTTCCCCCCCTAACAAGCGGAGGATATTACTACCGACATACACGGGATATTACCTGCCAATTTCAGCCGGCAACGATACACTCTCAAGTTGTTGCGACATTCGGAAAACACTGAAAATTGAAGCTAAAAGCTGCGTTAGCCGACATCAAACATCAAAGGAAAACTGTATATTGAATAACTTGTTTCCTAATAATGAATTTTGCTGGAAGTCTTGATATTGAAACTGGCGAAGTACGGGGGGACGATCAAGGAGGAATGCGTTCGCGTTGCCGGCGCATTACTTCGTTTGAATTGGAAATTCTCACTCACATACTTGCATCTAATAAACTCGGAAATTTCCATGTAATTAACTTTCAGCTTGTGTCTGAAAGATCAATGAAGCATATTGTGTTCTGCGTTCGGGAAATATTATTTCGAGGACGACTTAATTAGCTGACACACTGTAAAATGAAGAATGGAATATGTGCGTATATATGTTGTGCTTCATTTATAATAATAATAATAATGATAATGAAAGCTCTTCATTTTACGTGGCGGAGTTTAGCAAAGCTCTATTCTGCCACTGAACCACGTTAAAAAAAACATTTCAAAAAATAAATGACAATTTCAGGACAATAGTAAAATGAAATACAAATGTTCACCTTTGGATCACTGTTGACTGAGCAATTCAGTTTTGAGTTTACTTTTGAATAGCGGTAGTGAAGAATTTTTCAAAGATTCACTGAATGAATTATACATTGTTACAGCATGATATGATTCGGAATGTCAAAATTATTGTTAAATCTAAGGTTTCTTGAATGTATCTGATGTCTGGAAAAGAGTTTATTTACCAAATAAGTGGGTCGTTGTTTTTTATCAACTTTGAATGAAACAGGTGAACGAAATTTAATTTGTTTCTGTTTTGCATTTACATGATCTCTGTAATTCAAGCTGCATATTGCAGAAGTTATGAAATTGATACAATGGCCATAAACGACATCGCAATAATTGAACATAGATACATACGACCTTTGAATGAGAGTATTGACTTAATGAACAAATCTGAGGTTGTAGTCTATATGAAGTCTTTAACATTTCATTTTCTCAGTCAATTCCACAGAATGTCCATCAATATACAAATCGATATTATCTATGGTCCTACCACGATCTTTGGCTTTTCCAAAAATTATTAAAGATGATTTACTAGAATCAAGGTTTAGACAGTGTTGCTGCGAAATCTGTACAAGTTTCTTATATCATTGTTGAATAACTTAAGAATCTTGAAGAAGTCATATGTGTAGATAATAAAAAGTAACGGTGCGAGAGTTGAACCTTGCAGGGCTCTACAATATCACTACAATTTATAAGTTGGAGTCTCTAGCGAAGTCTCATAATCTGGACAAAAACTTGTTACGGTTAATATTTTTCAAACGTAAAAAAATTTTGATTTTATATTTTCGATATACGAATATTTCAATCAATATAATTTTCCAACTTCGTAAAAGTTTTCATAAAACTTTTCAGCAGAAAGTTTGACAATAATTATTCCGATATAAAACAAAACTCTCTATTTATTTCGTTGGTTAATTACCTGAAACGGATTTTGAATGCAACACTGATAATAATAATGATAATAATATAATAAACATCTTTATCAGGAGAAGGAGATCCGTCAGGAGTTCGGATCCCCTTCTCTGCATGGTCCGTGACCATGAGAGAGCAGGAATTGGAGCATTTCTCTTCAGGGCAGCTGCCCGAGCAGCTGATGAACTCGGTATA
>WOGP01011094.1:0-10073 GCA_015342065.1 Leptinotarsa undecemlineata
TGTGTCTGAAAGTTACTTCTTTGCATGATCTACACATCCATGTATAGAGTTACTTATTTTCAAATTGATTACTTCCTTCCTTTCTTTGGAAGATTCCATTCTCCTTTTTTTTGTATCAAGATGAAGTAGTAGAAACTCAAAAACTTTCTTTCCCAAAAGGTTTAAGAACTAGGAAAAGACATCGTAATTTTGACCAACGAAATAAAAAGGATGATAAAGAAAATACCAAAGGTACTAACTATTTGAATATGTTATTAGGATTTTTGAAAATGGAAGTTGAGTACGGTTGTTAATATTAATAAAAATCATTACGAGAAAAGTCAAAACCTATTTTTATAACGATAAAATAACAAGAATCCATCCCATTTACAACATATGGTGACCGTGACAGAACCTGAAAGATGGATAGTTTGAAGAAAAGTAGGCATCACTTGAAGATACTTTTCAAAAAATCTGTCGAAGCGCTTGATGGAGCTTTAAAGCTGAAATATTCAACTAAAGAGGAGTTACTATTCATACTGAGACAATTGGAGGATAAGAGTAGCAGATGAAGGAGTTAAAACAAAAATTGTCATTGGAAATCAGCGATGATATTAAATTAGAACAGGAGTACGATGAGGTAGACTATTATAGAGATGTGCTGATAAAATATAGATCAGAGTGCGAATTTAGATTGAACGAGATTGAGAAAATCCAAGAAGATCTTTTCAGCTGTTCCAATGTCTCTATAAAGGAGAAAAATTAGAGAAAATTTCATTTACGAAGGCTAGAACTGAAGAAATTCGATGGGAACGTGAAGAACTGGATTGGGTTCTGGGGACAATTCAAGAATATTTACAACGTACCCAGAAATAGATAATGATAATGTATGATAAACTTGAAACCCAGTTAAGAGCTTTGGAATCCCTAGGAGTTACCAGCGAAAAATATACGGCTATGCTTTTCCCTCTTGTAGAATCGGCTTTGCCTGAAGAAGTTATACGAACTTGAGAAAGACATCGTAATTTTGAACAACGAAATAAAAAAAAAGATAACAAAAATTCTAAAGGTACTAAATATTTGAATATGTTATTAGGTTTTATGAAAATGGAAGTTGAGTAGTTAATATTAATAAAAGGCATTACAAAAAAAGTCAAAACTTATTTGTATAACGATAAAATAATAAGAATCCATTCCATTTACAATATAAGGAGGATGTGTATAATTGCGTGTGACCACTTTATATCTATATCATAATTAATTTCGTTTCCGGTTTCGTGGTATCTGAATGGAAACTACTCATAGGTAGAGAAAATATTAGTTTACGAAGGATTTTGGAACAAAATCTCATCTGAAAATTCGAATATATTGTAAAAAATGATCTCCTAGGATGATTAAATTGAATTTTTGAATAAAATTTCGAAAGTCCTTTATCATAAATAATTATCTCATCTTGAAATCGACGTGAGGGTTTTTCAATTCACTGTTTAACAAAACATCATACTCGTAGGTTCAGATTGTTTATATATAGTATATATGAATGAATATACAACATTTATTCTTGAAAAATCTCATTCATAACAAACAAAATGACACATCAACTACGACAAATGTGAAAATATGTCCAGTTGTGTACACTCCTCTTACATAAAAAACGAAATAACTTTTTTCCTGATATAAGAACTAGATTATGAAATATATTACAAGAACTGAACTTTACTTTTGGAAAACAAGATAGAAAGAGCATGTTAATAGAAAAACCAGAGATGGTAAAATGGAGAAGAAACGATTTGAGAGAAATAAAGAAAGCCAGAACTCTAGGTAAATTTATTTTTTATTGTGATGAAACATCGATCAATGAGGGTCGTACTGTGTCGAAGGTTTGGCAAGTCCAGAACATCAAAACCCCAAGGTGTGTCTCTCAGTGAGCTGAACTTGTCTACTTCTTGGAAATGGCTTCAAAGTCGAAGCTGAAACGTCGAACAATGCAAAACTTTGAGCGCCGCGCCGTTCAACCCAAAATTCAGATGTTCAAATTTCTTACCGCAGAAACCTATTCTATTTGTATACTTATCTGATGACGTTTCGGAGACTTCATCCATGTTCATTATCATACCTACGACCAATTTGATATTATCAGTATCAATAATAATGATCAAGAGACAATTGTGACCACAAATTATAATGATTTCATTTGAATAGGTTGGATAAAGAAAATGGATAATCTTCAAAAAGTCACCAGATTATACATATATATTTTGATATGCAAAATTTTATAAATTCAAGTTACTGACAAATTAGATTTTTTAAAAAGCTAATTTATCAAATGCAGTAATTTTTTGCCCTTTCTACGTTTGCATTTATTTTTAAATTTAATATTCTGATTATTTTATAGATCTGTAGAAGGTAACAATCCTTAAAAGACTATTTCAAATATAAATTGTCCTTCTCAAAATAAAATATTTTAAGGAAATTAGTTTTAGACGATATTTCCATTATCTTCGCATCATACACAATATACAATTGGAAAATTTATATTGATACCCCCCAGTCCGATGCCTATCAATACTATTTTTAACGCAATATGATAAACAACGTTGGTCGCTTTTTTTCAAGTTCTTTGTTGGAAGTCACTATTTAAATGGCTCGATAGAGGCGTCCTCAATGGGCATTGCGGGTAAAAATATCTTTGTGTGACTTTGTGGATGAATTGCAATACCACTTGCTTGAGACGACTATGTTGCTTTCTTAGGTTCTGGGAATTTTTTCACTCTCAGTTAACACCGATTGGACTATAATATTTGTACAGATATCTATCGTTGCGGAGGTTAAAATCTGACGTTTTTCTTTCTTCAGTTCGTTTTATTGTGAAACTTTCTCGTTAGTCAAAGGAGTTTTAAAATGTGAAATATGTCAATGTTGAATATTGAAGCATTTGATGTAGTACAAACTGTCCTATGATATTAGTCTGCTTCAAACTTGCTACTTTACATATACCTCTTTAAAACGGGTATCCAAGTATAATCCATGTTGGAAACAATTTTCTCCAGATATAAGCTGATTCTTTCAGCTCACGTCTCTTAGAGTGGGGTTAATTGGCAATCATTCTCGTCTTCTTCCATTCACACACTTTTGATGGCTTTGAAGTTTCACCAATATAATTTTCAACGCACAAACTAGGTATCTTATAAATGCAATTTATTGTTTTCTTCTGCGTCATTGGATTTTGTATGTGTGAGTTTTAATATCATATTTATTTCCGATTCGACTTATTTTTTTAGATAGTCCTAGAATATAAAGTAAGTATAACGTTATTTGTGAAAGGTGTCGGAGATTGTTGAATCCGTGATTTGAGTTGGTGGCTACGTTGGATTAATGTTGCTGTTTCTAGTCATTTGGTTATTAAATGATTGTTCGATTTCTGTTGCATTTGCTGTTGAATTTACGAACAAATTTTCCACCACTAATGTTTGAATGTTTGATTTTTTCAATTCGGAAGACAGAGACAGATTTTGACTTCGGAATAGTCAAGTATCAACAAAATTTCTCAGCTTAGATAGACACAATTAATAGATATGACAAGTTATTGATAAATATCACGTTTTATTTGTTGGTGTGAACTAGAAGTTTGCACTTTCTGCATTTATATGAAGTTTTCTATTATAATTTTCATTTTTCAGATGATTCAATGAAAGGAAACACACAAATAGGTAACAAACATCCTCTATTGTTGGATAGGTTCAGATGCTGGAAGTTGGAAATCTTCAGAGATATCGATGAAAAACTTTGCTCTCCTTCACAAAAAAAAGAGTATTATTCAATGGTCGGTTAGTTCTTCCTATTTCATAATGCATGTTCAAATAGTTTAGTGAAATACGTGTTGCGTTTTTCTAAAACTGTTTAGATGAAAATTTCACAATAAAGTGTTTTTTTAATACGTTATAGTAGCAGTTCAATTGTGGATTTTGATCTCCAATCTTATACTTTTATTACAAAAAATCGTCCTTTTTAAAATGAATTTTCTCTCTCCAAGAGGGAGCTGGATGGTTTAGTCATTTCTTCCATATTGCTTGGCATTTGTTACCAAAATCGCTTGATTTGAAATTTAGAAAATGAAAAAGTAAACAAATTCAACTCATTATGAAAAATATAATCCTTGAAAAAGTATTTCTTTAATGTTCCCCTCCCTTTAATTTTTTGAACGGGTAACTCAAAAAATTTTATATAATGAAATTAATGCATGAATTCTTATTTTGACGTAAAATTGACAGATGAAACTTTCAAGATGGCGACTGGGCACCATCTGGGAAAAAAAATTAAATAGAAAGGGGTGTTTTATGACACATCATTTTGAAGCTCCTGACGAATACTTTCCAACTCTAGAATATGAAGTCAATATCTTCACGTCCTACAAAATGGCGGAACATTTAATAGTTGCCTGAATTAATTGACATTTAACTACATAATATGAAGTAATAAGTGAGGTCAGTTCAGAAGATACTCGAAATGGTTTCCTTGAACTCCTTGATTTATGAACAGCCTATCCGATATTTCATGCCAAACATTTCTGAACACAGTAACCTCAATATCTCTAAAATATTTATTATTCTCTGCCATATATCTAATATTGAAGCAGGTTTAGTTTCGTACACCTTTTGCTTCAAATAGCCCCATAAGAAAAGGGTGTCAAATCTGGCGAACGGGCTGGCCATTCTGTAGGACCTCGTCGGCCAATCCAACTTCAAAATAAAGTATTTATGCATTGATTTCACTATCCCAAATATTATTGACCCGTTCAAAAAATAAAAGGTGGGACATTAAAGAAATGCACTGTACATTATGAATACAGTTCATCATACAAATTCATTCAGGTTCAATAATATACCTATGGCACTGGAACGATTTTTGTATTTTAAACAGGGACTTCTACATTACAACGAAAGAATGAGTTTGAATAAACTTCCTCTCTAGCGGATTTCTCCTCTTTCTTTGAAAAAAATTGCCTCAGGAAAAGTACAACCCACTTGTCGAAATATTTACCAAAAATTCCAATCACGATTCCCAAATGGAGGAGTCTTCCATTATTACCCTGCTTGATACGACTTAGGACCGAATATGTTTTTTGTCAATATACTCGCTCGCGTCTTTTTTGTGGTTTGGATTCTAATAAGTCGACAGCATACGATGGAAATTCTCTTTTATCTCGGGAAATTAGTTCTCTCCGACTGGAGAAAAATATCTCGAACGCAACCGATTACCTAAAAAACCCGATCCGTCGATATAGAGCATTTGAGATACTCACCTATGCTGTTTGTCTGGAAACTGATATGGATGACTGAATGGAGGATACGTGCCTGCTATTTCAAATAAAAAGGGTGCGTATATTGGTATCAATATCGAAGGAGTGTTCTTTCTAAATGCTACAAGATGCATTCAAAAAATTGGAATGTTTAGCAAAGGTAATTAGTTTATTCAATCAAAATATACTACTCAACTTTGTGTGAAAATAGTCGATAATGATGAAGCATTCAGTATTATAAATTTAATATCCTGTTAATCCTTCATTTGTCTTGCCTGATATTTCATTCAGCCCCAGTTCATATATCCTTTTTTGTTAATATTATATATGGTACGCCAACATGGAATTTGGATATCTGTTCTATTTGCAACAATCGCAAAAGTTTTCTCTTCATCGGAAGTACTTCGCAAGAAGGACACTTTATTATTTTGTTTGGTGAACTTGTGAATGAGGGGAGAATGAAAGGAAGGGAAACTGGAAATATTGACCAGACATGGAACCATTAATGTTACGGCATGAATACTGGTATTTCACAGGGCGAATGCGGACAAGAACAACCTTTTGTAAAATATGTTCTGCGACTTTCAGTCCTCATGCATCCCTCCGTGTTTCATACAAATCCACTGCTTCGAGTTACCCTTCAGTGAGAATGGAAAAATACACGACCGGTAGCAAAGGGTATGTTTTACAGTGGTGTAACGTTTTGAAATTAACAATTATTTACCTGATGGCAACAAATATATTTATAAAATTTTGAATTCAATATTCTTACTGCAATATCTCACTTCAAATTAAATATGTTTGATGTTTGTTTTTTAATCGAAGCTAGAAACTTTTTGAAGCATAATTATTTATATTGTTCAAACAATATGTATGCTATTTATATGTTTTGCGTGGATTTTTTTAATTCTTCATATATTAATCAGTATAATAACGATACCTACAATATATATTAGCGTAATACTTGTGGCATCAACGTTAAAGTTGTTTTGTGATATAATATTGATGTAACTAAAGCACCTGAAACAAATCATAGTAAGGTATACCTTAATCGATAATTTATTTGAAAAATATATGCCTTTGAATTTTTTTTTGAAACAGCAGGTTGCGTTACTTGTTTGATTTTTTGTCAACCCCATCTTGGAAGTGATATTAGAGTATTACTATTCTACTGTAGAACTGGCAAGTTAACTCTGCCAATGTGTTATTTTGCTGCATCCTCTATCAGAGGTAACGAACTGAGCTGTAGAGTGTTTTTACAGATATACCAAATTAACAATTTAACGAGTAGTTAGAGGTACTTGACAGGAGGTGTTATAAATATCTGCGTCTTTGTTTGAAAGTAAATATAATGTGACTTTGTTTACAAATAGTCCAACAATAATTCACTTTAATCCCTATGGAGTAACATCATACAGGGTCAAATTGTCAATTCTAAAATTGCTTTATACTCTTGTTATGTTCTTTCAAGCTGAAGTTAAAGTTTGTAAGAATAAAAGTGACCTTACTTTTATTAGAAAATATTTCATCACTATTTCCTTCAATTTTCCATGCGTGTTTTCCAACCAAGTTGGCATATTCAGGAGAAGAGTTTATTTCATACTGGGTGAATGAATATGACTGTATAGTAAAACACGTATACTGTCCAGTAAAATCTCATAATAAAATGTTACTTGAATAAGTTCATCAAGTATCGGCTAATTCTATCGGATATAGCAAAACTAATCTTTATAGTTTTTATATGGATATCGTTTTTTTAAATCTTCGAATCGAACATTTTTTTGGTCAGACTAAAGATGCGTTTTAAACTGGATAAGAGGTTAAAAATCTGTTTGAAATCTGTTTTTTAGTTAACAAGCTGTCGCAGCCCTACAAACGACAACCCTCAGAAGTCGAAACTTGTGCGAGCTAAGGATTAACGAGGTCTTACATTTTAACGTGTGATTCCTAACACGGGTTGGACGATATCAGGTGAAAATCGATCGTTCAGACTGAGGGCTTGAACCACCGACCAATACGGCAGTCAATTCGAGTGAGTGAACAAAGTACCCGCGTCGAACCGCCTGGCTACCGACCGACCAGACCAGGTGATGGAAGAAACTGTAAACCATTTGTATCTTCAAGTAGGAGAAATATAAGAACGAATGGAAGTTGAAGATTGGTACTGGATTCCAACTGAGTATAACATTGCAGATGAAGCAACAAGATGGACGGCAGGAGAGAAAATAATTTCAGACCAATGATTTTCTGGGCCGCACTTTCTCAGACAGTCCGAGGAATTTTGGCCGTGCCAAAAAGACAACATAAAATATTTGTGTGAAATGGATATTGAATTGAAACAAAAAAGTTTGGAACACGTTTGTTCATTACGAACTATGAAAAATGTTTATCGCTTGTAAAAAGAGTCTCCAAATGGATAAGATTAATTCGTTCTACAGCTTGGTGCTTGAGATTTATCAACATTCTCAAAAATAAAAAAAAGGTTCGAACCCTATTTGACAAAAGAAGAAATATCTGATGCTGAGAAAATTTGGGTACAGTGTACACAACAAGAGGGTTTCCCCTCAGAGATATGCTGCTTCAAGAATGGAAAATCTTTGAGTGGAAGTAATAAGCTTATCAGTCTTTGTTCTGAACTGAAATTATGGTTCAGTCTGGCCGCACAAATGTGTCGAAATGGTTGTCAAGAGATGTCAATCAGCTATACTGAGCACAAAGCACAATTTCATAAAATTGTCCATCCAGCGTTATCATGAGAAATTTCTTCGTAGAGGAATGGGACTGGTACTGAACGAACTTCGACAAAAGTATTGGGTAGTTCACGGTCATGAGGCAGTTAGAACATCATTCTTCAGATGTTTAAGATGCAGAATTCAAAGGGATAAACCACTACCGCCCATGATGGGACAAATACCAGAAGAACGATTGAAAAGAGAAATCAGTCCATTTGTCAATATTGGAATGAACTATTTTGGACAAATTTTCGCGAAAATTGGTAGAAAAAGAGAGAAAAAATGGGGAGTTCTGTTCATCTTCTTTGCGGTGAAAGCCATCCACCTTGAAATAGCTTATTTCTTCAACGCCAATTCCATCCAAGCAATAATGATAATGGTTGCAAGAAGAGAACAACCTCATTTCATTTTCTGTGATAATGGGACGAATCTATGAGGTGCAGCAAAAGAAATACATCAAGCCATCGAAAAGTGGATAATTCTAGTTTAATTGATTGTATGAATGAAAGAGGAATCACTGTCAAGTTTATCCCTCCTTCTTCACTTCACATGGGAGGAGCTTGGGAGAGATTGATTGGAACAGTAAAAAGAACTATTGGCAAAGTTAGTCATGATCAGAGTCTTCGAGAAGATACACTGCAAACTTTTTTTGCCGAAACAGAAAAAATCGTTAACTCTCGACCTTTGATGTCCCTACCGATGCAGAGTCACTAACTCCAAACCATTTCTTGATTGGTTCTTCCAGTGGTGATGGTGACTTAGAATGGAAAATATTTCCTATGTTATCAGATTATTTCTGAAATCGCTGGACGGGAGAGTACCTCAAGGCGAAGTAAATGGACAAATGATAATAAACCAATACCATTAAATTATATTGTCATATTGATAGATGATCAAGGATCTGACGGGAAAATCCGGGTAGTTGATGTTAAAACATCAACCTCGGAATTCAAGCAACCAGTAACGAAGATATGGTAATTAACGCTAGAGAACAACTAAATACTCTAGTAAGAAAAGAATGTAGATGTTTATTGAATATTCATAATTGTGTATATTTTATTTGTGTTCATTTGTTTTGTAAATAAGATTTGTTAGTTGAAGATTGAGTTGATCAATTCTTCTGAAAGAATAACAGTAATAATAATAATAATATTCATTTGACTGAGTTAATAATACAATATGTTTGTAGTATGCCTCTCCAGCTTCCTGAAAGAACGTTTTCTGCAGGTGACCGTCGATGGATATCTTTAGAATACTTTTACCATCAACGCTGGTGTTCCCAAGGGATCTGTATTGTCTCCAACCCTCTTTTAATTGTATATCAACGACTTATTGGAAAAAAACAAGAATCCAATATATTGCTTCGCTGACGACAGCACACTTGTCTCGTCATTATATTTGGATTATAGGACATCGGCTGCGGATGCACATCTTCACCGACAGCGGGGGGTTGCACATCTTAATGAGGTTCTAGAGGAGATTTTGAATAGTGGTGAAAGTAACGAGGTTCAATTCAATGCCACGAAAACCCAGGCATCGGTTTTCTCCAAAAATATAAATGCCTATGAACCAGATATGATAATGCCAGGACAGACAATTCCGCTTACTGCTTCGATAAGTTTGTTGGGGGGTTAAAATGGACACCAATATGTCATAATCAATATGTCATAATATGCATAATCATGTAGCTGCAATTGCAAAGCCTGCTTTTCAAAAGCTTGGAACACTGTTCCGAAACAGAAATCTGTACAAACCTCAGCAACTTTTGATGCTTTAATAAAATCAGATAAGACCTTCTTTGGAGTATTGTTCAAATGTTTGGAGCTCCGCCCCCAAGCATACCCCGAAGCTACTGGATTTCATCCAGAAAAGAGCCATCCGTCTGATTGGAGACACGAACATCACCTGAGAATGTTTTTTCAAATTAATTTAATTGCTACTTTCGCACAGGCACCGCTCTTAAAGCGCTTCGAGGATTTTTCTGTAGTGCTTGTCTCTTGTCCTTGAAAAATTATATATTAGATAACTTAGGAAGGGGAATAGTTCTAAAAATCAAAGCAGCA
>WOGP01011095.1:0-10073 GCA_015342065.1 Leptinotarsa undecemlineata
TTCAAAATTTAATTTTGAAATATACTTCTGAAATAACCTGTGAATGTTAACAAACAGGGGTATCTCATTCCAATAAAATGAAAGACTTCAATAGCGGATGAGACACGAAACCCAACCTGTTTTGGAACTTTTGTTGAATGATTATACTATGAAAATTTTTGAAAGTGTGGAACATTTCAGCTGTGAATGAACCGAACATCTTCTTTGGCCAGTTTTTAATATATATAGATAGATGGAAAATATTTCTCTGTTCCACCAAATCATTAGTTTACACTTGTAGGTACATATAGAGAAACATTTTAAAAATTTAATTTTGAAATATACCTCTGAAATAATCTGTGAATGTTATCAAACAAGGGTACATATCTATTAATTTTAACTTTTATCTAGTGATCGAACACGATATGACTTCAATGAAAATTTCATAGTAAACTGTCAACTTGAATGAATATATTTTCGATGGTAATATTTTTTCAATGGATTTGAATGTGGTTTAAATTAAAATTAACTGAGATGAATTACGAAAACACCAAGTAAATTTTTTAATTCTTGAAAATTTCAATGTCTACCTTTTACGAAATTTTTTGTGAAATTTCATTGCTTAATTTGTTCATAACTTGCTGAAAGCAAGAATTTTACATTTTCAAATGTTTATATTTTTACACCGTTTCTCAAATGAACCAATTATTTTCCATTTTATGCCAAATAATTTGTAACAAAACTATAACATCTAATAAATCTTAATTCGTCAATAATACGTTTCAGGATCTTTCATGTGACTGAAATGTTTGTTAACAGAATAAAAATAGTGGCTGATATAGTTTTGGTTTCTCAACACAGTCTCCTCATGGGATTTTCTTGATCTACCTAATTTTTGGTCTGAACAATTGAATATACCTATTTAGTTTATTATGAAAGGTAATTTTTATTAATTTTCTGAAAAAATTTAGTAATCGTTTATTTTTGCATAATTTCAAACAGTTGCCCCTCAATATTTCTTATAGATATACTACTTCGGCTGGATTTACAAAATCGATGTTTTTTGCAGTAAAGTTGTATTTCACAAAAGTGATATTATTCAGTAAATCATTTCTTTTCTAATGATATGTTTGTTTTTGGGATTTTCCATCATACTGCATCTTGAATTTTTTGTCAGGATAGAAAATGGTAGATTTAGTTGGTTCTTCAGCAATATCCCTCCTTGATCTTAGTTCTGGTTTGAACAAATTAGTAAAGTTAATTATATGCTTTATTTATATATTGATCTGATTCTAGTATACTGCTTCTGCTAGTTTCCCAAAATCGACGTATTTTTTTTCGAAAGCGAATAAATTCTCGAAATCCTAACTTACGTTATCTGGGTCGAAACTTTTGTTCTCCATTCTATCGAAACAAAATACTTGTATCCCAAAAAAACGATATCATCCACTACACACCACTCTGCGCGCTCGTTCTCGAACTGGCCGGCCTATACGAGCCGACTGCTTGGCTGAACTGCAGCATCCGCGCCGCATTTTCTTAAATAACTCTTCGTTCTTCGGCTGTTCGTCGACGATCGCTTAAATTCGCTCGATCGCGGGTTTCCTGCGGCGGTGCCGAGCAGTCCTGCTTTTTCCTGCTTCTTGAAGATGCAGAGCGACAATTGATGGCATGTATATGATCGATTGTTTGATTGATTAGTTTATGGAGGGTAGTGATCGAAGTCTTTTTTCTTACGTGAAAGCTTAATTGTCCATAAAGCTGCTGATCCTGATGAAATTGGTGTCATCGCACCGAAATATGCGATAAAGAACTCATAGATGGCGTGTTCGTAAGGGACTATATATCACACTGTCTGATGTTGGATCACGACTTTGTTTTTGGGTTCTGATTTGAATTAAGAGCTTTGCTGTGAAAGCCACATTTTATTCATCAGTTGATGTCAAAGTTTAGCTTTGCAACGGGCCACTTTTGGAAGCTATGTTTATTATTGATATTCATGAATTGAGTATTCTGTCTATCCCTATAAGTTGCGTTTTCGTGAGGAGGTACGCCATCGCCTTTTCTTACTATCTGTAAGCAAAAAACTCCATGCTTCTGCATATCGTTTTGTAGCCACGAAGTGAAATGATCTACGAGGGTTTGATGTGGACCATTTACTGAATGGATGACAGAATTGTAGCCACCTCGTTCAATATCGAAAAGTAAACCAAGTTTATCGACGGCTCGGACCGTTGACATAAAAAGAAATGCTCCAATTCCTGCTGTCTTATAATCACAGAAGGTGTTTCACAGTCTATATCCGGTAACATTATGTTATGTAGATATTCGAAACTCAGTTGTTTGAGAAGGTCTCCCTATTGTTGGTTGAAGTATAACCGTAGAAAGGAGATTCGGGGTACAAAACTCTATTTTCGGAAACTATGTTTGAAATGATACAGCAACCCATAAGTCCACTTCAGTACTCCAAAAAAATGGGGCGAGGTGAACTACACATTTGTGACAACACGATAGTTTCTATTACCGGATCTGTCACGGTGCTGGAAAAGTTCTTCATTTAGGTTACCTCAGTGGAGCGACGTTTTTCCACCCCAAAGTGAATATATGCCTCTTCGGCATCTGGATGGTGCAGAATGCTTT
This sequence comes from Leptinotarsa undecemlineata, assembly GCA_015342065.1. Classification (NCBI taxonomy): domain Eukaryota; kingdom Metazoa; phylum Arthropoda; class Insecta; order Coleoptera; family Chrysomelidae; genus Leptinotarsa; species Leptinotarsa undecemlineata. The sequence goes on from WOGP01011095.1 coordinate 2,620, forward strand.
CGTTTATAAACTGTATATCCTCTTCTGAATCCATGCATTGTCCTCTTCTTAATCCCTGCATCGTTCTCTTTTGACTGTTACCTTGCTCATTTGTGTATCCCGAATATCTGCTCCGATATAGGATTGCTGGGGGAATGGACCGAGAGATACGAGATTTGGTTAGAAAACAACATTATTTCTGGTGTAATTTTTTCCTTTTCGTGCCTTTATAACTTTAATCTTATCCCCTTCAATATAATCCCCTCCAGTACTACCGCTACACTTTTCCAAATCGACTTTCCCATAGTTTCAAGTCTTTTTCTGAACGCCTGTTCGTGATTCTCGTCGATTTTTATTCAAAACCTTCCACTGTATCAAACCTTGCTCCTTTTAATGCTTTCTTTATTTTCGGGAATATACAAAAGTCAAGCGGAGTAAAATCTGGTGAGTAGGATGTTCCAACACAGGGATCCCATGCCTAGACCAAAAATAACTTATCAGTGCATTGTGGACGAGAACAATTCGTTCTTCCACAGCTAGAACCTCGGTATAATATTCTTTATTCAGGAACCTAATTATGTATAGAAGTGCATATATTAAAAAGACGGTCTGTCATGGCCTCAAATTTGTACTCCCTTCAGTTGTGGTGACTGGACTAATCAGTTCGAGTTTTTAAAAAAATTCGGCTTCCATTATTTCGACGAGTGACATATACACTATCCGTCACGAACAAATGCTCTAGCTCAAATGAGCCAGTTAGTGTCGTCCAACAGACTGCAATGTGGAGGTGAGATGTCAGGCGACTGGACAATATGGCGTTTGACTTTGAGACTCGCACAGTTTGTCTCATAAAACCCACTTCAGTTATTTTCTAGCAACACCTCTTGGGTGCGTCGAGAGCCAGGAAAGAGAAATAACAGTATTCACAAGGATTGAAATAGAACAGATGAAGCATAGGTGAGATTCTCTACAAATGAGATATGAAGGTTGGTTGCTAGGCTATGGCTACTTCATTACGCGTTGAAAGTATTCTCTATTCCATATTCCATTCTCCAAACAAAAGAGTTCATATGAAGCTTCAAATAAAAAACAAAATAAATTGTATCGTATAACTGAGTAAATACCTCAAAATGTTATGTATAATTCTTCTTTAGTTTCTCAATAAAAAGAATATAAAAATTTGTGATATAATATTTCTCCACTTGCATTTATTCATTGACCGTAAATAAACAATAATCGTGCGAAAGCTCTTTCGTATTGATATCGTTTGTTTTGTGGGCTCTTTTTTTACTACCACTATTTTATTTCGACGGACGTGACAACTCTGCGCTACAATGCGGTTTTACCGATAAATCTTTCACGATTTCCTTGTGCTTTGGCTGTTATGATTAATTGGATCGATTGAAACGTATCTTTTCCGAATTGTAATGTGTTTTAGCGTGTTATAATGGTTTATTCATAGTATTATATTTCCACATTTATCTTATCGTGCTTGATTAGAAACATTATGAGTTGTTAGTGTCAATGATCCGATTTGCTATATGTACTCAAGGTAGGCAATTGAAGTAGTTCCCCCATAGTCTGTCTGTCTATTCTTTCGCGTATCTGTGGGTATGTCATGTCAACGAAACAATATATCGATTTGAAATTTTGGTAAGATATTTATAATTTGTTCCGATGTCATTTTTATTCATAAACTTCCATAAAACGAAATATTGAAAATTACTTCAATCGAGTATTGAAGGAAACTCATTTTTTGTGGACTAAATCTGTGATTTTTATCAACTTTTTCGGGTTCGGGTATTTTCACTTTCCATAATCTGTTGTATATCTAACGTCTTACCTGTTATTCCAGGCTACCTGAAAAGATTAAACGAATTGGAAGTCGATATAATTTTGAAATCGCTCACAAAACAAAAAATATACTAAGTTGTAATATATTCATAGATACGAAACTCAGAAGAAAAAACAAAGAAAGTTATATCGATGAAAATTGAAGATTATCGAAAGTGCACCATAATGAAAATCGAAATTATGTCAGGGATATACAATTAAGAGGATCAAAACATATTTTGATATGCGATGGTGATCATCATATTGAATTTAATAAGAGGAAAATAATGGCCAAAGAGGCATGAAACTAAAGAACTCATACATTTTTATATGAAAAATGTATTTCGAACAAGTTTTTAGAAAAAGGTCACACTTGATAAATGGGGATGAAAATATTTCTGAAGGCGAAACGTTTGGTATCAATAAAATTCTTGACCCTTTTTTATACAGACAAAAATATCAAATAAAACAGGATATTGGAATTTTCCCACATTTGTTTATATAAAGATGGAGAAGTAAAAGCCAAAAAGATTTTTTTTACATTTATCATTATTGAATTGAGCAGTAACTCATCGGGTTTGCCTTTTTTATTCACATATATAAAATTCTCCATTACAAATCTTTTTTTTATCGCGGAAATAATTTTGCTTACTATGAACTTTACTCACAAGACGTTTCACTACACAATGGCTTCTTCAGTTGAACGGGTACTTCGAACTATTTCATTGCATGAAATGCTTTGCAACGGATCAGCGTATTCATAATTTAAAGCTGATTTCGTTTGCCCAGAATTAAGACAGTTTCCTTAGCTATTAGGAACGAACATATCTTTATAAACAAAAAAAATGTAAAGTTGTAGGTATAGCTAGAAATGTTATTTGTAGTGAAAATTTAAGGCAGTCTGCTAAATTTGAAACATATTTTATCTATTAAATTGGTTAAGGCTTTCGCTGCCGAGATTTTCAGTGTTATTCAGAAGAGAACATTTATTTCCGTGAAATACTACTTACATGATTCATATACATTTATCATAAGTACATTGTTTGCATTTGTTGCGGTATTTCGACCTAAAAAGGCTTAAGGAAACTATTACCAGTTGTTATAATTTCTTAACCTAACCTAGAGGGTACAAGATATATAACAGTGGTAAAAATGAAAACTAAAATGTATCTGTAGTATAGGGTTGGTCCCGATGATAATTATATAATGTAATGAATGTGAATAATATCAGATAACGAGTGCTATCAAAATTCAACAGATTTCGCGTACGTAACATATTTTCAATGGTTTATTGATTGAAAAAATTCATCCAGGCTATAATAGGTGTACTGTTTCAAATATTTTTCAACTTCACGTTTGAATTTTTTTTGGGAAAGTGATTTGAGTTTGTTAGGAATTTTATTGTACACCTTAATGCCTGTGTAAAGTGGCCCTTTTCTTGATCTGTCATACCTGTATGTGGATAGTAAAAATCTTGATTTCTTGGGATATTTAATTTCTGGAAAATGGTTTCTGCAAGAGTCTCTTTGTGTATGGTTAATTCGTATTGGCATTTTTTGAACAATAAAAATATTGTTTGTATCTTTTGAATTACCCCAGAATGCGATACCGTATTGCATTGAGGAGTGAAAGTTGGCAAAATAGACCGTCTTGGTAGCTAATACCAGGTAGGTAGGTTCTGCTTGCTCAGTTGACTAGCGTGTTCTGTCCATCTCAGGTTGCAATCCAAATGGATGCCTAAAAACTTTGTAGGATTTATTGATTTCATTATTAAAATTCTGGAATATAGCTATGGAATTGAAAGCATGTGGAGTTAGTTTTAGAAAGATTGAGACGTGATTTGTTAGCAGAAAACCAGTCCTGTCTGTGGTACATGAGATGTTTTGAAGTGTTGTGAAGATTGAACATACACTACGTAGATGCGTATATGAGACAACACGCAGGAGACATGTTTGACAATATTCGAGCGCACGACAATCCAGCGCTACGCGATCTACAAAATGTATTAAACAGGGATGACCTCAGATTCCCTCTTTAAACAATAGTCTTCGGTTAGTTTTTGGGGACCCCATGCAAAAATTCAGTTAGGAAAGCTAAGATAAAACAAAACATTAGATTAGAAAGTAAAAGCAACTGAAGGCTGACTTTCGACCGAACGAGGTCAGAATCAATTTTGCTGAAGTGACTATCAGCAAGAATTGAGGACCGCTCACGTAATAACAGGGGTGGAAGGAATGGGATATTGAATTTTCCTCACGAAATTAATTTTGTGGGAAGAACTTTTCATCCCAGGACACTCAACCCGAGAGGGGAATGGAAGAGGCCCATTTTCAGTTTACGTATCGCTGCAAGGTAGATATCTACGACTGTTGCCGCATCGCCTTTGATAATGTCTGCCGCAGTAGCAGACGAATTGTCAGACCGCGGCCAATAAACCCGGAAACATGGGACAATTTGTTAAAAATCGGCTGAGAAAACCTACTCATAATGAACGAACTAGGTAGTACATGCAGAATAACATTTTTACTGATATGAATAATTATACAAATATGATACTATAAAAACAGTTTTCTGCTAGGTATTTCTGAGGGCCAAATTGGAATATCCAATGACTTTTTCATTTTCTATTTCGATGGAAAGAGAAACGAAATGTTTGAAAGCCATATACAATGAACTTTGTTCATACAGTGTCGTTACAAGTAAAATAATCAATTCACAATAATTATACGGACTGTATCCAGAAGAGATTCCTACATATGAGGCTATGAATATTTCAAAATGAAATTTCGAACCAATCTCTCCCTATATTCCAACACATAAGATTCTGGAAAATATCTGTTGGGAAACAACTACTTCACCAGCTGATGCAACGTTGGACATTGAATAATATCCTACAATTATATGCAATATATCTTACAAAGTTTTATTCTGCAAATATTTATCGTTCGCTCAACAGCAAGACCATGCTGAAACTATTCGAGTATATCATCTACAGACTATTTTCTAGGTAATACCTCTTATCACTGCAGGAAATATAAGTCCTAAACAGCAGTTTTACCTGTGAGTCGATTAATTTCTTCGCGGCGTGACTTCATATATGAAACTTTCGTTTAAGAGAAAGATTGTTGAATAGTATCAGTTACATCTCATGAACAATGCCCCAAAGAGGAAATAAACATCTCTTGTATCAATATTTTAACAAATATCGAGCCTACCAGAACCTATACAGTAGGTTCAAAAACATGTATGAAACCTTCGTGTAACTAGTAACACTTGATCTCGTGAATAATGTCCCAAGCGGGGAAGATACATCCCATGTATCAATACTCTAGACATATTCCTTCTTTCAGGATAATTATGAAGTTTTGAATTTTTCTCAAACAGTTTCTCGTGATCTTTCACAATAATTATACAGATACTTGTTGATTTGAAAATATGTTCCACGTCAAACTCCATAGTTGAGTCATGTAATCATTAATCCTTAATTAGGTGAAACATTCAATCATTATCCTCCAACACATGAATATCCTATGAACATTATGAGTATTTCCCAGTATAATTACATTGTAGGATATTCGGAAATAAATCAGAGCATAATTCACACTGAGTAGGTAGTTGTGAGGGTTTGAATATATTTTCAAGTTATAATTAACTTTATTACAAATTACTGCGACAATTTGATCAAGTCATTATCAACTTCAACATGGCAATTATTCATCACATTCATGGGTCGTTCGGAAAATTATATATATACTAATGAAGAGTTATCGAGAATTCGGGAGTTTCCAGCATACCATTTGTGATATATAAAACATTTATATGTGGCCTGATTATGATCTGGACCTCAAAGTATTTCAATGAATATTGATATCACCGTTTCATTTGGAAAAATGAGGAAATGATTATGATGTTACAGCCCGACGTATTTCACTTTCTGTGTCCTCGATAAAAACATTCTGCGCGACCTTGAAGTGTACAAGAACATTCATTGTTCATTTATTTGATTGAATTTCCCGCTGTATGTGTGGTAGCTTCTGATTGGTTGACTGAATGACGGCAAAAGTGGAGGGGATCTGCTCAAATTTGAATTTTTTTTCTATAAGGTATGGCTTAGAACAACAATTTTTGTTGCTTGGCACAATCATGTCGCTGGAATTGCAAAGGCTGCTTCTCAAATGTTCGGAACACTGTTCCAAACCAGAAAACTACACATATCTCAGCAACTTTTGATGCTTAAAAATTCTCAGATTAGACCCTCTTTAGAGTATTGTTTTCATTTATGGAGCTCCGCCACCAAACATACCCTGAAGTGCTGGATTCGATCCAGAAAAGAGCCATCCGCTCACACATTTTGTAGCACCATCAACGTTTGCGAATTTTTTATTCTTTTGTTTTCTTTTCATTGCATGGTCAGTGGCATCCCCTATTTTAATGACTCGAATAACTGTCGAACGAGATAGTTTCGTTAACTCGCATATTCTATTCACAATAGCATTCTGTGAAGTGAGACAGATTTCCTTCTTCAAGCATTCATGAATATTTAAAATCACTCGCTGAATATGAACATGTAAATCCTTATTTTCAAATTCCGGATTCCGGTCGACTGACACAGATTCCTCACACGTAATGTTATCATCTGTTTCAAATGGTCTCCAGAAAGCTATATTGATGAAAGTACCCAAAAACACTAAGCTTCTCACAAAAATTGGTTTGAAGATGAGATTGGAACCTTGGGTGTAAAAGTTGAAAACTTTTTCAAGAGATCAATTACCCTAACACCAAACTGATATTTTTGCACTCGACGAGCGTTTGGCTAACAAGGTTAGCTTTTTCAGGAGAAGCAAATTGATACTGAATCTACAGAAAGGGTTAGCTGTTTATATACCTTGAGTTTTTTTGAAAGATGTGGACTTTGATTGTTAGATGATGATTATCCTAATTTATTTTTCGATAATTAACTAGTGGAACCACTACCTGCAAATTAATTTATCCACTTTTTATGCTATGGTTGACAAATTAATTTGCAGGTAGGGGTTCCACTAGTCAATTATCGAAAAATCAATTAGGATAATCATCATTTAACGAACAAACTTCACATTTGACCAAAAAAACTTTAGGTATATAAACAGCTTCTCTCTAGATTCAGTATCAATTCGCTTCTCCTGAAAATGCTAACATTGTTAGCGAAACGCGCGTCGAGTGCAAAAATATCAGTTTGTGTTAGGGTAATTGATCTCTAGAAAAAGTTTACAAAAATCGGTTTGCAAAATCACTCACTACCCCACCTAACCCCTCGAATACACGGCACTGAATCTCCAGCGATTCAAATCCAATGTGAATCCCTACTTTCGTAGAGGAGGGACCCTGCATTTTGAATCTGTAATATCTTTGAAAATAGTCATTTTAATTACAAACTGTTGAGGGTCATACTGATCTATATTAAATGCAAAATGTATTCAAGGTACTTAAGGATTTTGCTGAGGTGCTTGTGTTTTGTACTTAAAAAAACACGCATAATTTATGCTGATAAAAATCACAACACAACAAAAAATATTTTTTGAATGTTTCCTACACTAAATTAGTCAATTTCTACTAATTTTGGGGTGACAAAAACGAAAATAACAATAAAAATTTTTATTAGC
>WOGP01011096.1:0-10073 GCA_015342065.1 Leptinotarsa undecemlineata
TTCGTTTTGACTAGTCCAATAAGTTTATATGGTGTGTTTTTATACATTTGTATGGACTTCAGTGATGAATAAATTTGATTTGATTTGATTTGATTTGGTTGTATATGCAAGTTGGTGACTTATATAAGAGATTTGTGAATTTAGCGAACTCAAATTCCAGTAACTGGCTAAAGATGGGGAAATAGTGGTTGCACGAAAGAACCCAAGAGATAAGCTCAAAAAGGTTACATCATTTTCGTGACTTAGTCAGCTGCCAGAAAAAAAAAGAAGCAACAAAAAAATAATTCTGTAGCGATGAGACTGTTGAAACGTGAACATTCACAACTTGTGAAACAATTTTTTTATTTCGACTCTTGTTGTATATTGCGTTTTTGTTAAGATTTCATTCTTAAATATTTCAACATTTCTTCGGGACAACCTTATTATGTACAATTTTACATGTTTGGTAAAAATTAACAATAATGGTCTAGAAAAACTTCTAGCAATAATAATCACAAAGAAAATAAATTTTGTATATGACTGAATTCAATTAATTTAGGAAACGAATGCTCATTTTTTGTTCAACATCAGTCCTTTGGAGGGCCTTGCAGAACTCCTCGAAGGAGATCATCTGATCACCATCTTCGTCAGCTTCAACGATTGTTCTCTCAGCGATGCTGTTGAGTTGTTCCTCACTTATATTTGTGCCCACCATCATGTGCAGGATGGCTAGTAGTTCGTCTTTAGAAATCATGTCATCGTTGTCCAAATCGTACATTTTGAAAGCAACTGAAAATTAATACGAATATTTTTTTTTTGAAAAATGAGCTGCTCCTCCACTTACAACGCAACTTCTCCTCTCTGGAATTCAACTTGTTGTCTTTGTTTCTCTTAACGGGTCTGAAATGAGAGAGAACCTGCATGAACTGCCTGAAGTTGACCCTGTCATTGAATTCATCTCCTTGGAAAAAGGAGTTGACGATTCGCTCACCCAGTGGATTGATTGCTAACTCTGGAATTCGTAGAAAGTCATCTCGGCTTAAGGTGCCGCAATCTCCTCTGTCAAGAGAAGTGAATCGAGAGTAGAGTCTTTCTATTTGATTTGGGGTAACTGCAAAGCAATAAAAATTATTTCGCCAGTAATTCATAATAGAAAATGAACTCACATCCAGTTTCCTGTTGAATCTGAGCAATTTCTTCTTCACGTAGAAGCAGAGATGAACGATTACCCATTTTCTTCAAATAAATCCTACAAATTACATCTGACGTATCTTTGTTTATTTCTGAACTTTGAACTTTTCCACTTCTTTTTAGTTTTTGAATAATTGCCGCTTGCTTATGTCATATTCGATATTACGGCTTTGCTATGTCGAGCAATTTGCTAGTCTTTGGTTATCCGATATTACCCCTCTTGTGACATTCAGGATGTCTAAACGACACTAAACACTTTTAACGCCTGAAACTATTATACTGTACGTGACGTACAGTACGATATTGTTCGTACGATATTAATCAAATCGTAATAGACAATAATACATATTATAAAATTACGATCCAATCATCACTCTTGCTGTGACCTTCAAAATGTTTGAATGTCTGGAACAATCACTTACGCCTTTGATCGTATTTTTATATTTTATAATTAAAGTGTGCATTTATTTGTATCTTTGGCCCGCGTATATTTGGTCTGTCTCAAACGTCAGTAAATGTAAACTCTACTCTTTTGTAGATTAAACACAACACAATTACACCTCAAACACAGAATAGAGGTCACAGAAACTTGACTCCTCAACATCAACATGCCGCCAAGAGACTTATTTTCAAATCGAGCAAACTTACACATAAAAGTAAAAATCATATATCTTGCTCTGTTTTGGAAGTATTTGTTTATATATAAATTGATAGATGTAGCCGTTACTACGTGGTAGGAGATCATAATGAAAAGAGGAATGAAAATTTCTATGTTTTATACCACTTTTAATTGTAACTAACGCTACTGCAGTTTCGTCCTATAGTTTATTGTGTAAGTAAGTTAGAAAATGTCCATATAGGACGAAACTGCAGAAACGTTAGTTACAATTAAAAGTGGTATAAAACATAGAAATTTTCATTTCTCTTTTCATTATGTTTATATGTGTCTATAAATGCTATAATTATCAATTAATTCATAATCAAACATTTTCACAACTTCTTAGAATATAAAAAATATGGAAAAGTGAAAAACAGGCATTAAAATCCATCATCAAAGAAATCAGGAAACATATATTAGAGTTTTTTCTCACTACGGGATTAAAAGTTCACTTTTTGTCTCCTGTATGCGACACAAAAGTGCGCATGCTCATAACTTAACTTTTCCTCTCGGTAACCTAGCGAAGAATTGTTTATCAAACTGCCTTAACAACTTGAAATACATGACGATAGTTGCATTTTTAATATGTGATTGAAAAACGTTAAATCAACGAAAGGATAGAACTTTTCATTTCGCAGTAAAAATTACGACACGAGTGAAAAATACTGCATCCTCGCCCGCGATTTTGACAATATTTCATGGGCAATGCCGTACTTCTCTCCTTAGGTGAGTGAAATACTATTTCACTCGGTTGTTGAGATAAGACACAAAATCCTCAACCTAACTCTTAATCATTTCAAAATGAAAAATACATCATCCACGTATCGAATCGAAATCCAAAAAAGTAATCTTACTCTTGTTTCTATTTCAAATCTGTATATGCACAGATTAGTCACGATGATAGACATCAAATTTCCCATTATCGTACTCTCATGCTGTTTCTAAAAACAGTTAGCGAACTGAAAGAAATTCTGTTCCATGAAAATTTATTTTAGCTGAATTTACTTCGCGACTACCCAACCACCATAGTTCATTCATTTCTAAAAGATCACTTAGATATTCGATTTTGAATATGCTGGGAACACTCGGAAATAACATACGTCAAAATATACTGAAATCTCACCGTGTCGGAACCATACATATTTAATTTTCTCATGAATGCTAGTAGTTAACGATATTCAAACTGGATTCTGGAATAGATGGGGTCATTTTGAACGCAATTTGTCAATTTTATATGCAGCGGAACCTATTGCTGATACAGTTGGTACCGCCAACTTGCCGGGCTTGTGAATGTTTTGCAGACCGTATATTTTTGACTTTGGTTAGTCAACGTCTAAACTACAATTTCAATAAAAAAATGTTGCCAGCAGGATTCCTACTTAGTATACATTAAGACACGTGTATTCTGGTATAGTGACTCATTTATGTAAAACTTTAGTGTGAATCTGTCGACCAGTATGGCTTGCTTGATTTTATTTACGTGAACCGCTTTAAAAAAAACGCTAGGTACCTTTAATTTTGTTGTTCGTGTGATGATACAGTGTTGCGTGGTCTACAAGGCGATAAGGTAAATTAAGAGTATTCTAACCCAATTGCGCCTGAATAGGAAGCAGCGGCCAATAAAGAAGGAAGGAAGAGTTTTCTAGAAACACTTCATTGTGAGATTTTCACTAAACAGTTTTACAAAGGTGCCACATGTGCTTCGCTACAGGCATACAGGCGTACATTTACTCGCATGAAGAAGCTATTGTGTATCAAAACACGTGTTGCGTATTTGTAAAACTATTTAGTGAAAATCTCACAATCAAATATTTCTTGAATACGTTATGTATTTTCATCAAGAATCGGCGGATTCCATCACATATCGTGAATTTACAAGTGTAAATGTGAATTGTGATGACACTGACATAGAATATTATTAACATCGTGTGCAAATACATGAAAGGTTCACGAATCTAGAATTATCAACAACTCTATGTTTATCATTTTGTGTGCGTTGAGAACAATGTAAATATTGGACTGAATTCAAAATATTTTCAAGTTACATCTGTAGATTCTCTCTTGTGATATTTAGTGTATTTTGTGTTGTGATTTAGTGTTGAGATAAAATTCCAGTAATATTGATCTAAATATGTTGAGCACGAGAAAGCAAATAACTTTTGGAGGAAATGACTCAATCTGGGACAAAATTAGCGAAAACAAAACGCACGTATTAACATCATAAGTATCTACCAATACTGAGACAGGAATTAGGTTTCATTTTTTAAGAAATTATACGTTCCCAAGATGCATAGAATATCTCTAGTGTGATATGATATTTTGGACCTCTTCGTTATGAAAAATATTTTGGCAAAAATTCTCCACCTAGGCACTCTTGATAAAGGAATAATAGACAAATTCCATGAAATTCATCATTTCGTTCACCCCCGACTCCAAGGGACACTATACTTGACAATGTCAAGTTGATACATGGTACTTCAATTTTCAATGTTGTTTAAATTTGGGAGTAACTTGATATTATGTGAAAAATATTTTTACATTATTTTTCCATTCGAGCGACAGATTTTTCGTGTACCATCTATCAATACGTGTATAAAGTTGGATCAATCTCATTTCTCGTGTCAAGGGTTTTGACAAAATAAAAGTAAACACCAGGGTTTCTTTGCATCTTGTACGTCCTTTTGTTTTTATATATTTGTTTCATTATTAATGAAATTATAATTTCTCTTTTCATATCTATTATTAGTTTTTTGATTATACTCGTGATTACACAATTTCGACAAACAATTTAATTTCTAGACGCGTTTCGCTAACACACTGGCTTCCTACCGAGAAAAATTGTGAAAATTGTTTAATTAATATCATTACTAGTCTTATTAATTTTCAACAAGTAACGGGTCAGTCTATCATATTAGTTTCTTCATGCTCTATAATGTTTCTTTAATATTTTACAAATTGTCCTTACCTTAGGTAGGTACCGTGCACATGAAACTTTATTCTTGGATCATCACTTTTCGAACATCCATACAAAACAACAATATCACCTTATTTCACCTATTACTATCCGTATAGCGAACAATAGAATGAATCTACTAATAATCAGCACAGATAATTTTCAAATTTGACACAATCATAATATGCCAACGAACGTTAACTCATACGTTTTTTTTTTTCGGTAACCTTACTGAAGGCGTTTTCTGGTGCTTATGTATTCGACTGTGATTCAAATACATTCATTCTGGCATTGAAACGATGACGTCACATCAACTAAGATTTGAAACGTATTCATAATAATTCAAAACTAGCGTGAGTGGTTTTGAAATCTGGTATCTAATACGTTGTGAGGATGTACAAAAATAAAGCTGGTAAATTTTTACTTGGATATCGATTTTAACTCTTTCCTTATTGGTTCATATTTTCAATAGAAAAAAGAATTCAGGTACACTGGTTTCAAAAAAGCAGCTACATTTGTAATATTCATGCAAATATTGTATGTACAAATCCTTTCTAATTGAGGCGAGAGAAAAGTGAAACGTTTCCTTGTATTAGTGAATTTGACATTTGACACAAATTCCATTTTGGCGAATCTTATTATTAATGACGTCAATTCGAATCGTCTTTTAATACACGTTCGAATACGAATAAACGCCAGAAAATACCTCTGGGTGTTCTAGGCACCGACTTATGTGGTTAGTTCTAGGTAGCATTTCGAGTGTGAGTATTGCTCCGCCGTTACCCCGTAGCGAACAGAGTGTACACCTGGTTTGTTGGTTTTATATTTTTTCATTAGTTAAGAAAAAAAATAGATATATTCTAGAAAGAATTAGGTGTTTATGGTATCACCTCAAGTAAGACAACCTAAATACCTGACGAAAGGGTGATGGTTTCAATCACCGATGACTGGCAAATTGTTCACGAAGCAGAGCCAAAAAAATAATAACCATAATACCAGAAACATTCAAACAGTCGATGTTTTTATGTTTTGTGTGTAATTCTACTAATTCCTCTTTCTTCTTTATATATTTTAATAACAGGAGACTTATTAGGTTTATAATTTTATTATACAACTATTAACAACCTCTCATCAACATGTCTAACTTACTACTTCATTTCCACGTTGCCAACTATCTATTTTGTACTTAGGGAGTTTTAACGTTATATCCAACACCCCCTCTCGCTAAAATCCCTATATATTATACTGTGTCACAATTTTGAGAACAAACCATATGGTAAACTATTCGTGAGTATATCTGCTTCTTGTAAAGACGTTTCATATACTTTACTTCAATGTGGTTCTTCTCCAAATGTTCACGAACAAAATGATATTTTGAATCTATATGTTTGACTCTTCGATTATTAGCTGGATTTTCAACTAGTGCTATACAACCTTGATTGTCTTCCAAATATGTTATAGGACTAACATAATACTAAATTCTAACATGTGTTTCTTTAACCAAATAACTTCACATACCGCACTATATAATGCAAATTCGGCCTCAGTAGTTGAGAGTGTTATACAATTTTGTTTCTTGGTTGCCCAATGTATTGTGTTGGCAAACAATTTGAATAAAATACCAGTTACTGATTTTCTATCAACAAAGGCATTTTCCCAGTCTAAATCTACATAGCAAATTAGATTTATATTACTAGCTCTCCTGAACTCCAATCCTACATTGCGAATTTTACTTAAATATCTAAGAATTCTTTTCAAATACAACCAGATTTCATTATTGGCTTCATCCTGATACCTGCTACAATAGTTCAAACAGAAACAAATATCAGGTCGAGTCCCTAACATCAAATACATAATGCACCCTATCAACTCTCTTACAGGCTTGTCAGTCAAAACGTCATTTTTTGAAATAGATATTTTTAATTTTGGATCGATTGGTATATTTGAACCTTTACAATGACTCATTTTGAATTTTGTCAAAATATTTTGGATATAGCTAGATTGGTTCAGCTTCAATATTCCTCGTTCCTTATTATAGTCTATCTGTATGCCTAGAAAATGTTTAAGTTCTTTGCATTTCATTTCGAATCTCTCCATTAATTTCTTGATTATATAATTCACACTTTGCAAATCAATTCCAGCTATTGAAATGTCGTCCATATAAAAAAGTAGATATAATTTTCCATGTTTGACATCTACGGTGTATAGACATAAATCATTTTCAGATCTAGTGAACTCCAATTCATTTAATCAATTATTAATTTCATTGTTCCAACATCTTGACAATTGTTCTAGCCCATACAAGAATTTTTTCAATTTTAATACCATTCCGTTATCAATTTTGAAACCTTTCGGTGGGTAAATATAAACTTCATTATTTATCTTTGCATTTTAAAAAGCAGTTTTGACATCTAACTGTTTGAAATGGTACCCAAATTGGTTTCCCCCATTCAATAATACTCTAACTTTGGTCTTCCTGGCTACTGGTGAATATATCTCATCATAATCTAAAACCCCCTCTTGTGCAAAAATCCTTACTACAAGTCTAGCCATATATCTGTCTAACTCTTTTTCTTCTGTTGATTTGAGAGTACATACCCATTTAGTGTCTAGTATTTTAACATCCTTTGGCTCAGTTACTATTTCACAAGTATTATTTTTGTTTATGGAATCTAATTTTTTGTTAATGACATTTTCTCATTTATATCTATCCTCCCTATCTTGTAAGTCATTAAAACTTTGAGGTAGATCATCTAAAAATCTCAATGCATCAAACGCCATATATAATTCGTAATCGTTATATTTGGGGTGATGTTTTATTTGACGCTTGACCTCTCTATTACTATCTTTACTTTCATTTAACTCAATCGAATCCACGTTCTCCTCTAATTCTCTTTCATCAGTCTGAATAAAATCATCTGGCTCCCCTTTTTCTGAAACATCCTTCTGTGAATTATTGTCCTCAACTTTTAACTCTACTCTATTTTTGTACCCGGAATTATTTTCATCAAACCAAACATCCCTAGATATTATAATTTTTTGATGTTCTATATCCCACAGTCTATACCCTGTTTTACATCAGTTCGTACTTCCATTGTCTAATATAATATAAATTGATTTGAAATCCCTGAAAAAAATAAACAGATTAAATGAAAATAATAATTTTACTAAACACAAAAAACTGAACATTACAAGGGAATAAGCTACAAACAAAAAATAAAAATTGAATTTTTACTAAAAGCTGAAAATTGAAAATATTATTAACAGAAATGAAAAATTAAAATAAAGATTAAAAAAATTCCAAACCAAGTTACGTCACGACGTTTCGATTGTTAGTATCCACAATTGTCTTCGGGTGATAACTGGACTTATTCCTCCGAGATCTGACTATTTATAGGTCATTAGGGTGCTTTCATCTTTCACCTTTCACCTATCCTCTCTTTCCTCGTTCTGCTTCATTGGTTTTGGCGGGAGAAGACCGTTTGGCGTGAGTTGGTCGTTTCCCGCTTGATAAGCGGGAGATAAGCTAGTGTAGAGATACTTAACAAACTTATCAAGCGGGAAACGACCAACTCCCGAATATTGGTCCAAAATTTAGTGATAGACGTCGATTTATTTTTCAGTTGAAGAGCTTGATCTTCTTGCATCTCTAATAATTCTAATTCTCCAAATGCTTTTTGTGTCATAATTGTATTGGAAATGGAAAACTCACCTTGAATTATGTTGATTCTGTCGGGACAGGGTGATAGATGAATTATTAATTAATCGGACGCAGCGTCTACAAATAATAAAATTTATTAAAAACACCAACAAAACGAACAAACAGAAAATAGCGAAACCTCGTGGCGAGGAGAATAAAAATTAGGATTAACCCAATCGAAATCCCACAACAGAATGAATTAATGCATCCGTTTAAAAAAATGTTTCTCAAGTCCCTTTCGAAAATAATCGCCAGTGACAATATGTTCGGGGTCATAAATATATTCACTGAAGATTAACCACTTGGGCCGTTTTCTAATACATAAAAATCTTACCCAAGTGGCGTCTGCCATTCTGAAATATCCATGTGTTTTTTGGCAATATACTTTGGTTCGAGAGAAGAGAATATTTCAATGATTTGCCATGAAAAAATAAAAACATACTCATTGAAAATAAAATGAAAGGAATTCACATAAAGAAACCCAAGCAGATGGATATTTTGTCCGACTGCTCGATAATATAGTTATGAAAAGTTAATTTCTTAACAAGAATTTATAATACAAAAAATAAAAATCAATAAGGAAATGAAATGTTTCTGAAGTGGATAGTTGTAGGAGAAACCCAACAATTCCAAATGGATTCAGAAAAAATCTTGAAATGACAAAATTACGCCACTGTTTACGTTTGTTCGCGTAGTTTCCGATGAGTCATATCATAAAATATACGGAACGATGATATTTTTTTAAATAGCACAAAAACGAAAAAGGAATTCTTGTACATTTATCGAAAGCCACAAATAAAGCTGCGTATTCACCAAAAAAGCGAGCACGAGCGAACAAGAGCGGAATTCCCGTTCACACTAATCGACCGCGTACAAGTATTTTCTTTTATGTACAGCTTTCTTCTCGATCTTTTCTGAACAAGAATAAGCATACGTTCGCTAGCTAGCCCGTACTCACCAGACGATTATTTATGCAGAATGCTCGTTCACTTTTGTTTGCTCTGGATCGCTCGTGCTCGCTTTTTTGGTGAATACGTACCTTAATAATTCAGAGTCACATGTGGTTCGCAAGCCGCAGGTTGCTGCCCATGCTATTGTATAGCGAAACACGTGTCGAAGTTTTGTAAACTTTCGAGTGGAAATCTGACATTAAAATGTGTTTTTTGAATAAGTTACAAATATTGGTAGGTATGTAGAATTTGATATGGATTGATGATCAGCTGTTGGTGTCACAAACAATAAATTGTTTCGATCATCTTATAGAAAAAACACGTTTCTATGTATGGATTCTCATTTTGATGAATTGATGCATGTAGCCGTTATTACGTACTAGGAAATTAATATGAAAATAGAGAAATAAAACCATCTATGTTTTTGTACCACATGTATTTGTATCTAACGTTACTGTAGTGTTGCGATTGTTACTATTGTAACTAATACAATAAACTAGTTTGAAGATGTCCTTGTAGAATGAAACTGCAGTAACGTTACTTACAAATACCGGGTGTCCCAGAGCTTTTAGGCCAGCAGATATCTCAGTTACCTGCAGAACAAAAATTAAAACAAAAATATGTATCATAGGAGAACACAAG
>WOGP01011099.1:0-10071 GCA_015342065.1 Leptinotarsa undecemlineata
CTTCCATGTGATAAAAAAATACTTCAAACTGATTTGATTGTGGCTACTTCGAATACATATTGAATCAAAATAGTAGAAATATGTATCATACGGGTGTAATTCAAAATTTTTCAAAAAAAAATTCGAATAGCAGGCCATGACTTCGTATCTGAACATGACTTTTGATTCTAAGCAACTTTTTTCTTTAACATATTCCAAAATTTTTGAAATAAGGGTACTTTTGAACGAACTTTATATTTTTTGGCCTATCCTGTATGGTGTTTGTCATAAAGCCATTTCAGGTGCACTTGGTATAGTTTTGGAACATGCACCAACTTTTGTCACGAATACAATTTTTTGAGAAATCGATGATAAAAAAGTTTCCCATTTGTTGCACATTTAGTGGACCACACTGTATATGCGGCTTCTTTGAGCTTCCTTTCAAACCAGTGTTTCTTCCTGTGGATAATATTAGCTTGGGACCGCTTGATGTTATGCTGATGAGTCCAAATATCCTCTTTTACTCACGATTTGCTGGTTTCTCCTAGCTGTGTGATTCCCTTGTAATGGTAATGCAAAATTTTAATAGGCCTCTTAGTTTCACCGATATAGAATTTGCCATACCCACTGGGTGTCAGGTAAATGAAATGTTTGGAATCGCAGTGTGCGTTTAGTGGCCTGGTTTTCGTGAGGCTGCTGCGGTTGGTGTTTCCGGATCTGAAGAAGGTTCTAAAGTTGTTCTTGGACCCAATTTTTCTTATCCTTTCTGACAATCCTCTGACGTAGGGAAAATCAAACACTGGTGGTGACGGTTCTCTTTCTTGTGAAGCAATTTCAAGAATTGAATCTGTGAGTACAGCAAATCCTATATCGGTGAAACCAAGAGGCCGTTAAAAGTCCGTATTGCCGAACATAAGAGGAACCTCACAGCAAGGAGAAACCAGCAAATCAGAAAAAGCAGAGCATGTTTGGATTCATCAACATAACTTCAAGTGGTGACAAGCTGAAATCATACACAGTGAAGAACACTGGTTCAAGAGAAAGTTCAAAGACGCTACATATGTGTAGTCCAAAGACGCATTCAACCACGCTAGCATAGAGATACACCTCTACCTTCAATCAAGCGAATAACGGTCAACTCTCGCTAAACTGGTGAAATGGAGGGAAGGAAGAGGGGATAGGTGAAAGCATTCGAGTGACCTATAAATTGTCATATTTCGGAGTGATAGTCGAGTCTTCACCGGAAGCCGATTGTGGATACATAAATCGAAACATCGTTAAGTTTTTTACTATTTTAATTTTACAGTAATTCCATTTCTCGGTTTATTGCCGAATGTAACTGATATTTTTCAGCTATTCAGTTCAATTTTATTTCCTTCAGAGATTTCAAATCATATTAGAAACATATTAGACAATGGAAGTCCGAACTAGTGAAGAATCGTATTATCATTTGTTCAGTGATATATCAGCCTTGAGTTGAAAAATTAAATATATCACATTCATAGATGTTATTTGGGAACCTTTTTTTGTTTCGAGATAAATTTCTTTCTTTTATTTATGAAGAGCTATATGTTTCCATTTTATTTTTCAGTTTATTTTGAAATGTTTTTTTTTCAGCTTTATACCGACAACGCTTTCCAGTATGAAGTTTATAAGACTGCCAAATCTCGTTTGAATTCTAGTAAAACCCCTATTTTTTTCTACAACTTTTCTTTGGACACTGAATTGAATTTTATGAAACCTCTATATGGAATGAATGAACCAGGTAAATACTCGTCTAATCAACATTACATGCTTTATTGAAAATATAAAATATACTATAGCCAACGAACAAAAATTAAATCACGAGATATTCTTCCAATCACGGTCTATAAAAGATTTTTACATTTTTGTAACAATCAAGGCAGGCATTATTATGTTGAACTTTCTTTATTCACATAAAAATTTATCAAATTCAATATCTGTGTATAGTTTGGTATGAATTGATCGCCAGAATATTACTTTGTCTAACCTCAATAAGTTTTTTTTCGATACTCGAAACATATTAGAAATTCAAATTTTTTTTGAAAACAGAAACATGACGAAAACTAACAAATTACCTGAAAGTTACTATGGAATCAGAAATAACTTTTCTCATGAACTCCTTTCTTTTGATCCATAACCTTCACTATCCTGTACATTGAATATTGTATTTTATATCATACCTAGGTATTGTCAAAATGGTATCTGTAGAGTAAGGAGGGTGAGTGTAGGCCCACAGTACTTAGGCCACATGTGACCCATTGTACATCCTCCCTACGAGTTGTCTTCCTAGGTCATCGTCCATCATGTCCTTTCCAGGAAGGAGACAGGTCAATGGGAGACATCTCCTTTATAGCGGCAGGTGTATGCCAAGTCTCATACTGATAACTCCGGACACTCACTCAGGACATACCTGACAGTCTTATATTACTGTTCACACAACCTGCATAGAAGTGTGTCCACTAGCCCCATATTATATAGGTGTTTCCTTAGTTAACAGTGGCCAGTCAGAAATCCTTCTGTTAAGCGTATATTTTTTCTGTTTAGACCACGATGGTATTTTTTTCCCATTTCCCACTCAATCCTGAGGCAAAGTGATCTGGAGTACACTCCACATCCTGAGCCTTCTGTGGTTTTTTGAACTGTCTGTATATATGCGTATTGCATTTGTAGCACATCGCTCTGTGTTCAGTTTCATTTGTATTTTGTAGGGTTCATTAAACACAAACCTGGGTTCAATTGCATCACTGGTTACCTGCTGCAGAGGTTGCGCAGTAAGGGCTTCTCGCCATAGGCCCAGCCTCAATTAACCCATTCCTACTTCAAGATTTACACTAGCTATGCGCAATCGTAACATAGCCATTAATGCCACCTCCTTAACATACAGGTCCAGAGGGATCAGACCATATCAAAATGCTAATGGCACACTGGTATAATGATTTCATCGAAATTATTATACTAAATCATCACACTAGTTTCCGAGGTATGAATTTTAGCCTCTGACATGCGGGTTTTGTTACTTTAAAACATATTGGATATGTCAAAGTACTCTAAAAGTGGATGCTTCACAATTTAAATGATCGACAGAAATGCTCACATTTCAAAGACTGTTCTTGTTTTCTTTTATACAATCAAAATGATACATTTTTGGATTGAATCGTCATGTGTGATGTGATAAGGAGACATTCAGGGCAGTGATTGGACACCGATGACAGATCATGGTTACTCCATGGTGGTCATCGACTGGTATAATTCACTTCAACTTCATGCAACCGGGCCAAACCACCGCAGTCCTGATGCCAGTTGCTGCCGGCATTGGTCACCATCAGCTGCATCAGCAGTAGCCGGCACTGATCAATAGAAAAATCCCATCCTGCTTCATGACAATACCCTTTCGCACTTTTCACAAATCTGGAACCAAAAAATGAACGAATTGAGCGTCGAAGCTCTGCCTCACCCACCTCACCCTGCAGACCTTTCGCCAAACGGCTAACATCTTTCCAAGCACTTCGATTACTTTCTCACTGGTGGGCCCTTCGCTAATCACGAGTAAGTCAAAACCGACTTCGTCGCATCCGGAGCACCCAAATGTCATGCTGGCGGAATCAATGCACTTTTGTTAAATTGGCAAAAATGCATTTTTTCAAATGGCGCTAATATTGATTGAATTAAAGGAGTATTCACTGAGATATTGGTCAAAGTAGTCTCATAAAAAAGGACCAAACTTTTGAAAGAGCCCAATAGAGAGTTTTGATATCGCTTTTTTCAAATATCGGCTGATTTTCAATTTCACAAACATTTTTGATATTCAAAAACCATAACTTCAATTGTTGATATTGAATTTCCTTCACAGGTGTTTGTCATGCGGAAGATATCGCATACCTTTTCAAGAGCTTCTTCACTCCAGATATCGAACCCGGCAGTGCTGAACTGATAGGAATTCTCAGAATGGTTAAGCTCTGGACGAACTTCGCCAAGTATGGGAATCCAACCCCAACGAATGACGACCCATTGCTGCCAGTGAAATGGTCTCCCATCACCGCAAATTCATTCCAAGTTCTTGATATTGGAGAAGAGCTGAAAATTCTACCAGACCATCCCGAACGGAAAGCTATGGAGTTCTGGGATAGAATGCACATGATCAAACCAATCAATTCCAAGTTGTAAAGTGTGATAGAATGTATTTATAAGAAATATTTTGGAAGCACTGTAAAATCAGCAAAAAGTTCTGTTCTGAACTTGATTGTGAAATATTACTCATTCCGTGGTGAATGAAACGTTGAAGTTTGAATAATTCTCACGTGATTCCATGTTATTACGTTCATTCAAATATACAACTTTGACTCAAACTTCAATATCACTTGAAACAATCTGTTCCCTCTTTGCTCAGTTTGAAATTTGTGAAATCTAAATTAAACTCACTGATTGGGATTTTCTTGTTGAGATTTTTCCTTGGCTAGTTCACTCGGTAAACTTGGTTGGGAAGGAAAGTTGGGATAAGGAAGTATGAACAATTTCACAATTTCTTCAATCGAAAGGACCAGTTAGCTGAACTTCGCGCCGTTACAGAACTTTCAGAATAACTAAAAAACAAAACCTGGATGTGCAGTTACAGTAATGATCTACTGAATTATTGTTTGTCCACTCTCTGGCCAGCGGAAAAATACAATGTTAACGGACTGTGGCCTATATTTTCCCTTACTTAACTTAAAATAAAGACAAAAAAGGCAAGAACACAATCATTGAAATTAGAACCTTGGTTCACTTCACTACCTGAAGATGTCTGAGCTGGAATCAATTCACAAACAAACTCGACAAAAGTTTGGCAAAATTTCTGGAGGGCTCTCCAAATCTTGCCCCAGACATTATTTTCTCGATTATTCGTGGTGTTGTTTGCTGTCCTCTTCAGAACATTTCAACTAGGCATCCAGTACAGTCCCGAAATTCTACGTATACAGTGTGGCCCACTGAGTCTGCAACAAATGGGGAACTATTTTATTATCGATTTCGCAAAAAATTTTATTCCTGACAAAACTTGGTGCATATTTCAAAACTATACCGAGTGTACCTGAAATAGCTTTATGACAAACACCATACAGGATCGGCCAAAAAATAAAAAGTTTGTTCAAGAGTAAAGTACCCTTATTTCGAAAAATATAGAAATATGTTGGAAAGAAAAGTTGCTAAGAATTGAAAGTTAAGTTCAGATACGAAGTCATGGACTGCTATTTGATATTTTTTCTTTTGGAAATATTTGAATTGCCCCCGTATGATACATATTTTCACTTTTTTAATTTAATATGTATTTGAAGTAGTCACAATCAAATTAGTTTGGGTTTCTTTTGAAGTGTATTTGTAAAATTTACTTGGATTTGTATTTTGCAACAAACATAAAGTTGACGGTCACCTAAAAAATACAAATCCAAGTAAATTTCACAAATACACCTTAATTTGATCAAAAATACTCCAAACTGATTTGATTGTGGCTACTTGAAATACATATTGAAATCAAAATTGTAAAAATATGTATCATACGGGGGCAATTCAAAATTTTCCAAAAGAAAAAAAATCGAATGGCAGGCCATGACTTCGTATCTGACCATTACTTTCAATTCTAAGCAACGTTTCTCTTCAATATATTTCTAAATTTTTTGAAATAAGGGTACTTTACTTTTGAACGAACATTACATTTTTTGGCCTATCCTGTATGATGTTTGACATAAAGCCATTTCAGTTACACTTGGTATAGTTTTGGAACATGCACCAACTTTTGTCAAGAATAAAATTTTCTGAGAAATCGATAATAAAAAAGTTTACCATTTGTTGCAAACTTAGTGGACCACGCTGTTTACAATCTCCGCCAATTATTACGGCTTTTCAGGATGGTTCCTTGTTCAAGTTACAATGTTCCGGGCCTGCTGGATTCTGGCGGAACCAATTGGAAAGGTCATTACTTGCCTTGCACTCTGTTAACTTCCAGGGTAGGCTACATGACAATTACTCGCATTAACGAAAGCATACGAGGTCTGTTCAAAAAATAAGGTGGACTTTCATTTTTCTCATTTTTTTATATATTCATCAATTTCTGTTCTGTCTCCTCCAAGGTAGTCCCCATCAGATATAATACACTTGTGCCTGTACTTTTCGGTATGTCCTTGATCTCTCTCAGCGATTCACTTTTTATCTCTTCAATCGTCGCAAAACGCCATCTTTTCATGGGTTTCTCCAATCTTGTGAACAGGAAAAAGTAGTAGGGAACCAAATCTGGTGAACATGGTGGCTGAGGCATGATTACAGTGTTGTCGTGCATTATCGTGATGCAAAAGCTATGAATTATTTTTCCACAATACTAGGCGATTTATTTGCATTGCTTCTCGCAAGCGGTTAATACTCCTTATTGACTGTAACACTATGTAGCAAGAAATCTTGATGAACTATGACACGGTAATCGAAGAAAACAATGATCGAGCTCATTTGACGGTTTTTGTGACACAATTCATCAATTTTGGAACTAACTTCGCTGCCACACGTTTAATATTTCCGAAAAAACTGCATGGCATGATCCAACCGTTATGTTGAAATCCTCAGTAACTTCTCTAATAGTGATTTGACAATTCTTTATAACAAAGTTCTTCACTTCACAATTTATTTGATTGTTAATGTGCTGGAGTGTCTAGGAATTTCTGTGAAAAGCCTGTACCACTTTTGTAAACATTTTTCTGACTCAGAGTACAATCACTGTATGCCACTGTCAAACATTTCAAGTATTTTTGAGCACTCAATTTTCTCTTCTACACAAAATTTTATGTCATTTCTTTCATAAAATTTTTT
Organism: Leptinotarsa undecemlineata; assembly: GCA_015342065.1. NCBI lineage: Eukaryota > Metazoa > Arthropoda > Insecta > Coleoptera > Chrysomelidae > Leptinotarsa > Leptinotarsa undecemlineata. The sequence goes on from WOGP01011099.1 coordinate 6,832, forward strand.
CGATAGCAGAAAATTCCGCACACGTAAAACAATTCTAACTTTTATGCCTCCCACCAACAAACTAAACATGTTGAACAGCTGAAGCTGTAAACATATGTTCGAGACGAGTATACTAACATCAACACATAAAATAATTGGTAAAAGAATGTACGTAGCTCGTGATATTTTTATTTTTGTTTATTTATTCAATATTTCTTTTATTTCATACTATTTTATTATACGCACTGGTTAAAAGTCATCTTTCATACAGATCTATGAGGATCAGCTTCAAAGACTGTAATGCACCATCTACAAATTATACAAAAAAGTATTATCAAATTCATTTAAAAAACATCCAGAAAATACCCATCTGATATTTTATATCAAGAAATCCATTTGATGTATATGTGTGAGTTGTATGCCAATATAATTCCCTCAAGCAGTGTAAAGAGAAATCAACTTTCAGAAAGACAATATAACACAAGATTTTGGAAAAATGTAAAAACAAACAGCCGAAAATTAATTCACTTCTATTCACCCAGAAAAAATTAAGAGCTCCGTCTCGTGAACAAAGCTCCAAGCGGAAAAGAAATATCCCATATATCAAAACTGTAATAGAAATCAAAAGTGAAAACTATCGAGGAGAGATACATACGTATATATAAGGAAATAAATATTTCGAAATGAATTTCGAAATATTAATCTCTGCCAAATACCTTCACAGTAGGGTGTGGTATTAATTTTTAGTAATAATAATAGTAATAAGAGAGATCAACTCAGTTCTGCGGAAACACAAGGATAAGCCAATGCATGGGGTCTTCTTCAATAACATTGGAGGCCTTGGCCTCCACCGCCGCGAGGCGCCCGAGACCCTAATACACTTGCTATCAGCATGTCCAGAATATGCGATCTCGGCCTATATCCATCGACATAACGCGGCCCTGAGAGTGCTATATTACCAACTACGGCACTCTTACGGTATTGACGAGACACCGATGTTGCCCTACGCTCCGAGGGATATTGAATCCGTTTTGAGAAACGATAATTGCCGAATTTATTGGAACAACTCGGTCTCCACCCTCAGGCTCATACAAGCTAATAAGCATGATGTAGTCTCGACCACCAGAGCAAAACGATATTTGTCGTTTATTTATCGTCAGAAAAGAGAAGGAAAAACGGATTAAATATCGAGATTTTCTATTCGAACTGTGCAGACTCTATCCAGATCACTCTGTTAAGATGGTTGTTCTGATTATTGGAGTCATTGGTGGAATGATACTCTCTCTACTCTCGAATCTTAAAATGATACCGGCTTGCTACACTAAGGCTGAAATCTTAGCCGCACAGATGCATAAGGCTGTCATTCTTGGCTCACTGTGCTTGCTCAGGGTACACGATTCAGACCCAATGATCACTCACCCCACGGTGTGAGAAGTGGTCATTGGTTTATAATGCTGGCACGTCCTCCCGAATGTATCGGGGTTTCGGGGGATAGGGCCTGACCAGCGCACACTTCGTTAAAAAAAAGTAAGAGAGATCACTTACTTTTGAAGAAACACAAAGATAAGCCAATGCATCGGGTCTTCTTCAATAGCATTGGAGACTTTGGCTAATCAAAGCGCCTGACGTTCGCTTTTCTCAGGTCGAGTAGGCTGAAGTCGGAAACTGACGGGTTCATCATGGCTTGCCAAAGTAGTGTCTCCAACGCTTTAGTCTATCGCAGTCGTATGATGGGTATAAAGGTTGCTGACACAAGATGCAGAGCCTGCCGCGAGGCGCCCGAGATCCTAATGCACTTGCTATCAGCTTGTCCAGCATATGCGGTCTCGGCCTATATCCATCTACATAACGCGGTCCTGAGAGTGCTATATTTCTTACTACGGCACTCTCACGGTATTGACGATACACCGGTGTTGCCTCAAGCTCCGGGGATATTGAATCCGTTGTGGGAAACGAGAATTGCTGAATTTATTGGAACTATTCATTCCCCATCCTCAGGCTCAAACAAGTTAATAAGCCTGATGTAGTCCTACTCGACCACCAGAGCAAGACGATATTTGTCATTGAATTTTCAGCTCCTGGAGAGACAAATATCGTCAGAAAAGAGGAGGAAAAACCGATGAAATATCGGGTTTTTCTCTTCGAACTCCGCAGACTATATCACTTTGTCAAGATAATTGTTCTGATTATTGGAGTCCTTGGTGGAATGATGTCCTCTCTACCTTCGAATCTCAAAATCATACCGGCTTGCCGCACTTAGGCAGAAATCTTAGCAGCACAGATGCAGAAGGCTGTCATTCTTAGCTCACTGCGTCTGCTTTGGGCACACGATTCACGGACCCAATGATCACTTACCCCACGGTGTGTGGAGTAGTCATTGGTTGATAATGCTGGCTCACCCTCCCGAATGTATCAGGGCTTCGGTACGCTGATCTGATCTGATCTGAAAAAATATACATTTATTCATCATTTTCTGTTTTGTCCCCTTCGAAGTAGTCTCCCTTAGAAATATATTATACTTGTTCCAGAGTTTTTTCTATCCTCCAAGCAGTTCTAATTGGTTCTTTTGGTATATCTCTGCACTTTCTCAATGATTCGATATGTATCTTCTCAAACACGCAAAACATCGTCCTTCCATAGGAACAGGGGGTCCAATCTGGTGAATACAGTGGCTGAGGCATGCTTATAATGTTGTTTCTGGTCAAAATAGTACAAACAAGCAATTACGAGTGAGCAGGTACATTATCGTCATGCAAAAGCCATGAATTGTTTTTCCACTATAACGGCTGTTCTCTTTGAATTTTATTGTGATTTGGAACAAAAAATACAACATGTAATGTCCACTGAAATTTGTTGATGGTCATGATACGTTTCTGGGAAATTAAAAAAATCAAAATCATGAATAAAAATAATTTTAATTATTTCAAACACACCTGTACAACAATTATTTCATTTGGAACTAACATGAATACCAATATCATGTATAATAGTATTTTTCCCAAAATTTTAGATTTAGATTTAGATTTATTTATTTAACTGTTTTAAAATAAGTTTACAGCATGTCATACATAGAAAATAGTCATAGAGGGACGTATAATATATAAACTGATGAAAAAAAATTTCATTACTTTTAGATTTCAAAGGAAATCACAATATAACATAACGTACACATTAAAATATTGTTCATGAATATGTATATACAAGTGAATGATTATTGCTTGAATATATTAACAATCAATAGATTATCACTTGTTCAAAAAC
>WOGP01011100.1:0-10071 GCA_015342065.1 Leptinotarsa undecemlineata
CAATTAGATTTTTTTGTGGAATTTTCGGAAGCTTCTCTGATTTTTGCAGTTTGTATTTTTTAAATTAAAATCGTTGTGAGAGCTACCAGAATTGCCTCCGCGAGCTATCGGTAGCTCGCGAACGACAGGTTGGCGACCACTGTTCTGAAGCGTAATTGAGCAAAACTAGACTTGTCTGGTCTACGAAACCGAATATGTGAAATATGTTTTTTATTCGGCTCATTTCAACCAATATGTATCCTGAAGCAATCCTTACTTTTTTCTTCTGTAAATCTCAGACTTCCTCATTTTCGTCGTTTTGTCATTCGGCAACACTTTGATAACCAAATTTTTCAATATTTAAATCAATCCATTTGTATATTTTGTTTCCTTTGGAACAACTATGAATTTTGAGCCTTCGGCTTTCTGAAAAGTCGAGGATTCACAAGACATTCTCTGAATTTGCGTTTCTCAATCAATTCATTCACTATATTCGAAAGGTACTCATTACTTTCATCTAGTTTTTTGACAACTTTTTCCCGATATCATATCTTTGTTTGTTCAAGGGAAATTTGATCAGTCTAAGTACAATAGCAACTGACAATAGCGGCAGCTATTAGGGATATATCTGAAAGTGCTAGTAATTTTTTTAGACACATGCAATTCTGAACTATTTTTGGCTCTAGGAAATCAAGGAATGATAACAAATCCTTACTACTTATTCTAGCTACTCATTCACCAATTTATGGAAATTTTTTTTCGTTTGGCACGTCAGTTTCGAAATTGCGTTCTGCATATATTCATCAGTTTTTCAAATATTTCCATTTCTTACGTATTTTCTTCCTCTGTATCGAACTATGTCAAAGGTGGATTTTTTTATGATCCAAATGTTATCATTGCTTACTTGTCAGAAACGGTTATGTCAGATTGGGTTAGGTTAGGTTAGGTGAATTTAGGTTGGTAAGGTAGGGTTAGGTTGGTTGAGGTCGGGTAGGTTACCTTTTGGTCGGGTAAGGTTAGGTTGGGTCAGGTTAGGTTTGGTTGGGTCAGGTTAGGTTAGGTTGTGTTTTTAAGTTCATGTCAGGTTAGGATAAGTCAGGTCAGATTAGTTTGGGTTAAGTTGTGTTAGGTCAGTTTGGGTAATGTCAGGTTGGGTTAGGCCAGGTTGGGTTACGTTAGGTTAGAGAACTGCTCAAATATCACCAAAGAAGCATACCATACATCCAAGAGTGACCCAACGGACCCACCTAATCGTTTAAAACCATACTGGTGGACGGATGAAAGTCACCAGACTGGCCAAGAGAAATGACCCACAAAACGCGGAAGCTACAAATATGAATTTTAAAGAGAAAAAAGGTACGTAGACGCCTCATTAAAGGGGAAAAACGAACGCAATGGCAATATGTATGTGAGGAACCTAATACCGATATCTGGGAAGAAGACTACCAGATTATTATGAATAGCCTAAAGAGTACCCCTCTTTTTCGTTTAACCAAAGAAAGGAAAAAAAATAATCCAAAACCTGTTTCCATCCCGAAACGATGAGGTAAAGCCAGAATGCCCAGTTATTGACGTGGAACCGTTTTCAATGGAGGAGATGATAGTCTCAGCCGATAGGATAAAAACCAGGAAAGCCCACCAGAGGCAGTCGCCGCTCTGGATAAAGAAGCTCCCGAATATATCCCAGAAGTGATGAATGAGCAACTAAGAAAACGAGACTTCCCCAAGTGTTGGAAAGCCGCCAGACTGGTACTAATACACAAAACCGGGAAACTATTTGACTCTACCACAGCATATAGACTTTTATGCCTCATAAACACACTGGCCAAGATTTATGAGACATTGCTGAAAGAAAGGGTGAATAAAGAAGTAGGAGACAAAGGAGGCCTAACTCAGAACCAATATCCGCTATAAACCACGTATTGGAAAAGGTTAGGGAGATAAAAAGAGCAGGACCGGGCAAGAGATGGTACGCTTTGGTATCTATCAATGTAAGGAATGCCTTCAACTCCACACCTTGGCCATTCATATTGAGAGAAGCGAAAGCGAAGAGAGTACCAACCTATCTGACTATCTGACCGCAGCCTAATCGATGGAAAAGACAAGATCGAAATCTCAGCAGGAATCCCGCAAGGATCGGGTGCTCGAACCAACGTTATGGAATATCTTCTACAAACCCATCTTGAGAAGCACACAACCTAACGGGGTGGACACTGCCGAAGAACTGATGGAGAGAGCAGATGACACCCTCTAAATATTGGGAAATGGTTGAAGCATAACCACTTGGAGATGGCTCCTGAGAAAAGCGAAGCCATTATAATGGGAGGTCCCAAAGATAGGACAGAGGTGCACTTCACAATTGGCGGAGAAAAAAGTATGTCAAGAGTAGACTCAAATATCTTGGCGTTGTTCCTAATGACAAGCTCTCTTTCGGCCCGCTTATAGTCGAGGTCACCAAGAAAAAACAGAAAGAGCCAAATCGCTGGAGAGTCTGATGCCCAGAGTCGGGGGACCCATTTGGGCAAAAAGGGCAATTCTGAATGAGGTAATTCAATCCATCATTTTGTACGCGGCTCCAATTTGGCATAGTGGCATCCAAATATAGCCAAATATAATAATAATAATAATATACTTGTCTCAAGAAGGTATTCTTATTGAAAAAGTTTACATAGCTAAAATATAAAATACATTAAAAAATATAGACTCACAAAAGACATCAAAACTAAAAACAACATTAACAAATCTTTCTCAGTAAGATTTTTGTCATAGGTACATACAAACATATGGTACAAAATGAATAAATAAATGTATGCGAAAATACGCTCACACATATACGAATACATACTATAAGTAAAATAAACAAGAAATATCAATTAGAGATGATCATCATAAAATTCCTGCAAGCTATAAAAGAGCCTGCTGATTAAAACTCCTTTGATGTCTTTTCGGAAGTATTCAATGCTCAGATTTGCTTCTTTGAGGCATTCAGGCAGGTGATTGTACATTTTAACACCGTTATAAAAAAAATCCTTGATTAATGCGGAGGAAGGGATAGGCAGTTTCAGGAATATATAGGAATATATTAGAGAGTACCCAGCCCTCTGCCAAAATTTCATGAAAATCCTGAAGGTAACCCTATTCGCTATTTTTTCCACAATTTTTTTATAATTAATTGAAATACTAGCTTCAAGATTTGTAAACATAACTCAAACTCTTCTCGAAGAAAAAAAATAATCATTTAGACTTGGTTAATCATTATCAAAATAACTTTCTCTTCAATTTTAACTTCACATTCCATGGCTAAAGTACTAAATTATTATTATTATACTCGGACTATAATAACGAACAATTCTGATCATTTTTTCAAAGCTCCCATCTTTGAGTTTTGTATTTAATAATCTTAAACTGTTTCTTTGGGTTGATAACCTTTCGCAATCTGAAATAATGAAGGCTGAATCAATAGAGAATCTGCTGGAGTGTAGTAAAAGGCAAACTGAAATGTTCATCACGAAAAAATTACTACGTAATATAAACTACTGGAAACTCCAATTAGTCAGTAACTTGTCGTATTCATACATTTTTTCAACAAATTGAAAATATAAAAAAACTAATCAATACAGTTTATCGTATGATTTTCACTATAAAGGGTTTTACAAAAACCGCGACACGTGTTTCGCTATGCAATAGCTTCCTCAAGCATGAAAAAGCTATGTATAGATTAGTTTTTCAATATGGATTTTCATCTAGTATCGGCTAGTTATATTCAATTAAAAAAAGCAATTGAAAGAAATCAAATATTGATACTTAGCTTTCTTGAGTGGTTAACGTTTTGGAAAACAATCCTTTTCCGTTTTCAAAACCTGTATTCACTATAAAAGTTTCGCCTCAAACTGTGATGGTTCTAATTTCTTTTGACACAAGTCGAAAGAATGGAATGTTTAGATGTCACACGCCACAGTCTACATGGACACAGTGTACAATTTCAGTTTAGTTAAGGTTCACATTTTCATTTTCAACGTCTCTTCTGTGTAATGGCCACCAGGTACGATCCATTTCCACGGAACTATACACTTGTTACATGTTAAAAGAATATATGTAGATTCTTTGAATTTTCTACGAGTTTTTTTGATGATGATATTTGTTTCACTCCATTCCATAGCGTGATCACCAGATTATTTAAGAATATGTTCCACTAACCTCGACCCTGTTATCTGTTTTCTCGTTTTCTCCTTATATATTCACAATGAAGATTTTTTCTCGCATCCAGGGGTTTTAAGGTTTCACCTATATAACTTTTTCCGCAGGAACAAGGTATAAACAAGGTATATTGTGAATACAATATTTCGTTCTTCCAATCGTATTTTCGGGTTTAGTTTGTGTCAAGAGAGATCTCAATGTGTCGGAGATTCTTATAGCCGCTTACAAGAACATTTTTGTTGAGGAATGATTAGTTGAGGAACACTAATTTTTAAGGAAGGGTTGTCTTGCACGAATGACGTTTGTCATTCATAAGGACGACTCAAAAAGTGGAAGAGATGGCAACGTTTGTATTTTAATTTATTAGTCATTATTCTGCTTTGTTTTCAAATTCGTTTAATCAAAATTTTATAGGAGAAGAATGCAATTTCAATTTGTTTCAGCGTTATCTCTTTGCACTCAATTTCACATTTCACATCATGGGGTCAGTATTTTTTGTTATATTTTGTATTATTATACTAGCAGCGTTGCAATAATACCTATCCAATTTGTAAGATGTTAGAGTAGTCTCTGATTTGCTAGTGTAGTTTTTGCCTCTCAGATCATTTATAATATTCCAGCTGGTTTTGGATTTAATATCACTTCTTCGATTGACGACTTGTTTATTTTGTGAAAATACACTACAAAAACATACTTTTGTCTATTTTCCACGATATTTCTTTATTGTTGACTAAACAAAACTGGAGTTTTGAAAATGGTGTAATAGCCGAAACTATTCAACAATAAAGAAATATCCTGAAAAATAGACAAAATTTTGTTTTTGTAGTGTATTCTCAGTGATTTATTATCAGATTCATTAATTTTATTTTCATTAAAACTTTCCTTAGCGATTTTGATAAGTGTCCTGTAGATCCTTCAATATTTTCTTTCTTTTTACCTGTTATGGTGTATACTTCAATTCATGTTCTATTTGTGTTAAAACATAGCGAACCGTTTCTTTGTATAAACGAAAACGTTTATACAATTATTCCATAAGTTCTACTGTTTCTATATCAACTATGTAATCATCAAAATATTCCATTTTTGAACACTTCATAAATATACATAAAACATAACTGTACAAAATTGTTAAGGAACTTCTTAAGTAATCGATTTTCTGGACTCAAAAACGGGGACTTGAGGAAGGTATTAACAAGTCCTTAACGTTGGTGCAAGAGGAAAATCCCATTTGAGGGCTACTTAGCCTTAAGTGCCCCTTAAAATACGTTGGAGAAAGTGGCTATAAAAGTTGTTCTTATAACCGATGCGTCTCAATTTCTCAGACAAACCGGGAACATGAGGTATGATGTTGGTTGTGAGGTATATGTATTGTTGTTGGATTTGTGGCGATTGTGGGATCTGTTTATGTTCTATATTGCTTTTACTAACTTCATTCATCCATTTTTTTACCGAAACCTCGACAAAAGGAAGTTAATTATGAACTTTCCTATCTAATAAACATTTCATCTTGGGTTCTTTTGAGTTCAAATAATTCAAGAAATTGTTGATCATCTGGGTTATGGTCCCAGATGGCGAACACATCATCAACATATCTCCACTATACCTTTGGACCATTCTGGTGAGTTTCGATTTATTTTTCCTCAAAATTCTCCATGAAAATGTTACTCAGAATCGATGATAAGGGTGAGTCCATTCAAAATTCTTGTTGATAAAAATCCTTGAACTGGAAAAAAGTTTCATCGGTACATAATTTCAGGAGCTCCAAAATTGCTTTCACATTCAGTTTTGTTCTATTTTTGAGATTATCATCATTTTCTAATTTGGATATTATAATTCTTAGGGTTCCATTAACCGAAACATTGATTACAAACTCACAATATCAGAACTCGCCATAAGATCTCCGTTCCCAATTTATAATTCATCAAGTTTTGCAATGAAATCAGAAGTATTCTTTATGTAACTCCTTCTATTTCCAGACAAAGGTTTCAAAATTTGGAGGTTTTTGACAAGAAGAACCGATTGAACTGACAATTGGTCTCAGAGGACAATTTTGTTTGTGAATTTTTCGTAAACCATGAAAATGTGGAGGTTTACTATAGTCGGAAATGAGTCGAGTACGTTCTGTTTTTGTGAGAATGTTTTTGTGTTTGGCTGAAGTTTGATATATCATTCGTTCCACCGATTTTGTTGGATTTTCTTTCAGTTTTTTCCAGCAGATTCTCTTTTGATTTAGCTTTCATTTGTTTAGATTTTGTAGAAGGTTATAAACCCAAAAAAATGGATTGAATATCGAGTCCTCCACAATAAAACGTCGTTTGAAGAATATTGAATTATTATTATGTTGAACTGGGATGACAAAAACAAATAAGACTACGTGAAAATTTCTAACTCGGTTTGAAATTTTTATGAATAACCATTAAAGTACAGAGGGATCGATACGGTAGCCGTTTGAGTTGGCATGAGTGGTTTGTTCCACTTATTCAATCGACCGCTAGATGAAACTTTGGTTCGACCCCACAGGCCGGACAGATTATTTTCAACAGCGAACTAGCCACAGGTGTTGAATGATCAAATTCAAGTACATTTTGTTAATGACGAGCATAGCTTCTTGCATCCAAATTGAGCCTGAAATAATTGTTAAAGATAAATTAAATAAACTCGGTGTATATGCCAGATCGAAAGTGAAACAAAGATTAAATCATGATGGAAAACGAAAATTGAGACAAGGAAGAAACTTTGCATGTCCTTGACTCAGAATATTTAGTGCATTCCATTTGAAACGAGCCACCGTGAATAACTTTTGATACAATGATTTTAAGAAAAAATAAAAAAAACGCGTCAACAATAGTATACAGAGGGACACATTTTGACATAATCACATTTGGTGTTACTTTCCCTATCGCACCCCCAGAGCATGTCACCATTTTTCAAAAATGGATCATCCTATATTGTTTCGCATTATCAGATGCTCCAGGATGAGCAGATTTCAACAAAGTATAATAATTATAGATAATCTGATCAAGAATCCCTTGAAATCAATGTTTGCCGAATGAAATTTTCTGAAAATTGGAAAATGATACAACTTCAATGAACAAAACATTTCAGTTAATGAGAATCTACTACAGGTCTTGAGAGCAATTATTATTCGTTCATCAGGAAAAATGCTCCTATGGTATGAGCTTACCTACAAAAACGTATTTCAATTGAATTTTGAACGTTTTGTTTCACGATGGATGTTCGATTTGAATTATGTTTGAAAAAAATCTGTTTTTCTGTTAATCAGCTGTCGCCCCCAACTCTCAGAAATTGAGAAACTTGTTTCTCACGTAACTTACGTCCGACATTGATATCTTGTCTCGTTGACAGAAGAGGGAGAGAACACAATTAATTGAAGTATGCAATATTGTATAACATATTTAATGAGTTGGTCGTGTGAATTTCTTCTTTCTCCCAACTGCATTTTAGATAGTTAATTTTTCAAACCACTGAGGCCAGTGTTACAGATTCAAACTGAATAGTATCTGGAAAAAACTACCAATTTGGTATTAATCGAAATTAATTTTTTCTGAACTTATATTTTTTAGATTGGTATTTTTGCACATCCAATTCTCAAAGGTGGGTGGCCCAAAGTGGTAGAAGAAAGAATGGAAAAAAGAAGAATGATGGAAAACTCGGCGATCTCTCAACTTCCCAAATTGACTGAGAAAGAAATTGAATTTATCAATGGAACATTCGATTTTCTAGGAGTTAACCATTATAATACTCAGTACGCTGAGGATGATTCAGAAAATAATATTGGAAAGAAACGCAATGAAATCAATGCCGGCGTTCACGTCACGGAAGATCCGTCATGGAATAAAAATTCACTGGGCCGCACAGTGAGTTGTTTTCATTTTCATACATGATTATTAATATCTATAGTTGCAAATTCATCTACTCTGAACCATCTTGTTACGGATGTTAAAAACTAATTTTCACCACCATCATGAAATTATCAAAACTCACATATATGTATTGAAGAGCTGATTTTTCGGGTTTTGCCCCGTGTTTTTCATTCTCATAAGGATCATTCCACAATTAAACAAGTCTACTTGTAAAACTCCAGCCATCACCAGAAAATGGCAAATGAGAGTTTTGCCAAAACGTTTTCAAAATAATCCTTATATGGGGATAAAAAACACAGAACACGGAGCGAAACCCGGAAAAATAGCTCATCACACTTTGTCCGTGAGAAACTTTGACTATTTTAAACTTTCGGAGGTGTGTGAATCCTTCCTCACCTTAGGTGAAGTACCACTACCAGAAGTATCAGAATTAAGCTTGCTGCTAAATGCGGAATGTTTGAATTATGACAAACTAGATTACATCAGTGCTGAATATCTAACTGACAATTATCGACTTAATTTCATATTTTTGACAGAGATGTGGTTATCTGGGAACTCTGTAAACTCTTTTGATCTTTATGATTTTACTCTTTCTAACTCATATCACATATTATATAGGTGGTGGAGTTGGTATACCGTCCCAGACCGACTCAGATGTAACTTCGTTGAATTTACAAGAGTACTGCATTGAAAAAAACATTGAAATTTGTGGTGTTCTATGGAAAAATAATAATACTAATACTCAAACTCTCTATAACTGTACCTTGAAAAAAAAATGAAAAGAAATGAAAAAACTGAATAAAACGCGTAAACCAAATACTGTGATACCGGAATCATTAAAACATCCTCAAGAATTTCACAATTTTTCAATTGATGACCTCGGAGATGATCGATTGCCTGATAAAGATTCATCAAATTATAATAATAATAGTGAAGTGGATGAATCGGAACAATTTTTCTTTGAACATACAACTGAAGATGAAGTAATGCAAATTATCAAAAACATCAAAACAAAAGCTTGTGGTCATGATAATATGAACGGTCAAATCAGTATACTTTGTTGTCCATTTATTATACCCTTTTTGACGGAAATTTTCAATGCCTGTATATATGAAGATTATTTTCCTATCGCCTGGAAAAGAGCTTTCGTTTAACCTTTGCCTAAAGTTCCTAATGCGAACTCTTCAAATCGTATTTAACAGATAGTCAACAACATGTGAAGATTGATGAAGAAATTTCAGATAGTATATCCATTCAACGAGGTGTACGACAAGAAAGTTTTCTTGGTCTTCTTTTATATACATTATACTTCAAAATTTCATAATAATTTTTCCCATTGTAATTATCATTTACATGCCGATGATACTCAAGTGTATTTTTCTTTCAATATGGACGAAATTGAAAAAGCTAATATTATAATTAATGCAGACATGTCGCGACTTACAACATTATCGAAAAAACATTTTCTAAATATGAATCCTTCGAAATCTTTTGCCATTTTATTCGGAAATGAAATTGAAAAAATTGAAGCTTCGAATAGATTACGAATCTGTATCAATGATGATGTTATCAATTTCAGTGATTATGTGAAAAATCTTGGTTTACATTTGGATTCAAAATTGCGGTTCGACGAACATGTTACTTCTTAACTGAAAACGGCATACGCAGCTCTGTAATTGTTTTATCCTCATCGAAATGAAATTAATTTTAAAACAACATTTCAACCATTGTGACACAGTTTATGGTCCTTTTCTTCGGAAATCTGATGCCTTTCGTATCCAAAAGGTACAAAATTCATGTCTACGTTGAATTTATAATCTCAAATGAAGAGATAGGACTTCACATACCAAAGCTTAACCCTTAAAAGCCCTGCGTTACATATAAGTAACAGCCGCAAAGGTGAATAATGAATTTTATTGTGCTTAAACTTTTGCACTTTATGGCTAGATGGCGGTGTCTATCTCACAAGAAAGCACCATATTACTTATTGCAAACGAAATTTACCGGCATT